>VXAX01000068.1:199281-235538 GCA_013399835.1 Leptocoma aspasia | reverse complement strand
ATTTATATATTTAAACAGTGTATTAGTTTGGGTGTTTTCAATATATTGGTGAAATATTTACATTTTGATATCTTCTGGATCCAAAAAAATCCTGGATAAATATGTATGCCTTAATCCAGTCGGAAACTTAAATCTCTCTCTTGATTGACAGGTGAGCACTGGACTGGGTGGTTTTTTCTAGGAAGTTCACCACCTGTAGGTAAGACTTAGGTTAGAGCCTTTGCCTTTTACAGAAAGCAGGCTACCTGTGCTTGGTGCCACACAGTGCAGAGGGGATTCTCCACAGGCCTGTCAAATTGCAGTGTCCCAGAAAACAGTTTGCTGTTTGGAATAAGGAGGAGGGCTGTATTTCTTTGTCCCAGCATTCTTTTTCCAACTCGGCAAAATAGGCATGCTGTCCTGTTTGCAGAGTCCTTTCTCTGATTTCTGTCGAGCTTTGATCTCTTTGCAGAGGCAACGCTTTTTTTCAATCATGTCCAGCATCGTATGGTCCCCTTGCAACCACTGCATGCACGTCACCTGGTGGGGGAGGTGGATGGAGGAAGAAAAGAAGGGGGGGAAAAAAAAGAGGGAAAAAACATACAAATAACTGTCTAGGTCATAGATTAAACATGCTTTTTCTTTGCAAAGTTAGCTTACTTTTATGTGAAACACTCTAATTTTATGAATAAAAATCTCTATGCCAACAACAGAAACAGAGTTAGTCTTTACCTCTAACTACTTCTTTAAGAAAAAAAAGGGTAATAGAAGATCCCAGTTTTAACATCTCCAGAGCACTAAAATCTAATAAAGATAAATGGTTTTGGCTATCTAGCACTGGTTGGATTTTAAATGGTAGAATAGATCTTAAAAAGGCACATGGATCTTAACAACGTCCTTAAGCTGTAGAAATAATAAGTTCTACACACTGAAAGCCATGTTTTATATTGCTTTCCAAATCAAATCTGTCACATTAAAAGCAGGGTGTTAACATTTCTGAGTATCAAGCTAAATATAACTGTTAAATTTTGTTAAAATGATTTCATGAACTCCATGCAAATTATATGGATTAACCTATCCTACTCTGTGATATTTCATTAACTGGAAGGCACCAGGAGTTAAGAAACTCCATGTTTTCATGCATGTGGAATACTGGGGAATGTGACCCTGATCCAAAAGGGGAGGTTAGCATATGTTTAACTGTAAGTACATGTCACAGCCCCTCTGAAGCTGAGAATGTGACTTCATTTGAGTTCAGTGGGGAGTTTACAACTGAAAATGTATCTTCAGAGGCTTTAGACTGGAACAGAAATCACTAATAGCAAACTCTTCTGAAAGGGCTCATTGGTTTTGGACATCTCTGTATACCTGCAGCTCAGAAAACTTTCTCTCAACACTTGGCAAATTTGAAGTGATGTCTTGAATGTCCCCACATTTATTTCCCAAGAGTTAAGGATTTGTGTGTAAGTAAATGCACACGGTACATTCACAGGGGCTGTCCAGGTACCTCTCTGCTCTTGTCATGAAAATGAACACGTATAGCAATGCTTTGGCAGAATTTGCAGTTTATGAAGGAAATGTATCTTTATTATTAAGGGTATTTGAATACATTTAATAATGTATATGCCTTTCATTCACAAGTCTTAGAATGCCAAGCATGGGCATACACCAAGTCCCTCGAATTGGGGCCTGGTTTGCCTAGTATCCCCTATAGAATCTCCTATAGATCCAACTTCCTTTGATCTCAGTAGTTTTTGTGTTCAGCTTGAAGCATATTTAGCATTTATTGATAATAGATTACTCAAAGGTTCAGATTCATAGCAGAAAACAAAGCAAAAGGAATAAATTTAAGGAAGCCTACCAGAAAAAGTAATAAAAAATTATGTGCTCAAACAGAAAAATTAATAGAATACAGAAATGTCAATATTTTTTGTAAAAAAAAAAAGGGGCAAAACAGGATAAAATACTTTTATCACAAAACCATGCTTACCTACCTTATACACTAGATAGTACTGTGAGTAAAACAAGTTTAAACCATAATATGGATTTTGTCCTTGAGTGCTCTTATGAATATTAAATTACACAGGTAACTTATCTGCAATGTGTCCTCCTGAATGGCTGAGCCGTTTTTTCAGGAATTCTGCTGTTCCTGCTCTTTTAATTGAAAACTTATCTTTCATTTCAGGTGTGATCTAATGTTTACTGTGGTGCAGGTGGGCATGAGGCACAGCATCTGTCATGGCCATGAGAGTTTCTCTCTTTGGGTGCCCAGGCTTGGTCCAAAACTCCCTGTCTGAGCTGGAGATGCTCCCCTCCCACCCCTCGGCTCCCCTCCACAGATCTTTGGAGAGGCTCTGCCTGACCCAGGTTTCCTGCCACTCTGTTCACCAGTGGTGGGTCAGTACTTACACAGCAGTGTCTTCAGCTTGGCTGGGTCCTCCTGGGTGGGGAAGGACAGGGACACAGTCTGCACACAATTCATTACACAAATATTCACCAGCACAGCGGCTTCTGCGCCGGGCTTGACGACAACAGCGCTTGAGCATGGATTTCCTCTCGTAGGCACCGGGAAATAGCTCCTCCTTTATAGCCCACTGCATCACAGGCAGAGCGTGTGCCAGTGCCAGTCCCACAGCACGGGGGGTGCTCCAGCCACCAGTGTCACAAGCACCACACGCAGCCCCCGTGACAGCCCCCGCGAGTGCCACATCCACGCCACCCCCGCTCACCATGCTACACACAGTGCAGGGCCAACACGGTGCCCTGGGGTACTGAGCTCCTGCATTCGAGGAGGTATTCAAGGGCATGGAAGCAGCATTTTGACATGCTGATTTCTAAAATGCCAGTTGCAACTTCCCAAAGGTAGAAATGGAGTTGTAGAAAGTATCAGTTACACACACACTCTGCCACCCCCTGAAAAACAGCACCTAAAATATATCCAAGAGTAGGCAGCTCCAAAATCCTTTTTTTACACTGGCCATCGTATTTTATCACGGTTAGTGAATCATTTACTGTGAAGAATTTGAATTTTCCCACTTTCCAAGACACAGATTTTTAAGTCTACTTGGGATTTTTTTAATGCTGTTTTTGTTTGATGGCTAAGTCCTTCCTATCAGCATCTTAGGTGTACTGTCCACTTGGCACAATCTTCTGGAAGTGCATTCAGTAATGCTGTGTGCAGGGGAAACGTGTAGAACTGGGATTGGCAAAGTCATTTACTAAAATACACCAAGTGAACACATATGATGTTGAAAGGCCCGGGGGAAAAAATAAAAAGCTTTAATATTAAAATAAGCCTAAATACTAAAGAATTTATTTGATAGTTTTGCCCAGTTGTTTAGTGTTTAGGTGCAACAAAATAAAAATATTAGGAAGAAATGGCCACTGGAAGCTGTGAGACAGAGCTGAGAGGAAATCCCCACTGCAGATCAAGGAACTACAGAAATGACAATAACCATGTTGATGATATGAAGTCCCAGAGTGTTAACTAAATTTTCAGTGTGTCCTAGACAAATAACAGGCACTGGGGCTCACAGGCCAGGACTCAACCCAGCTGTTTAATCACAGTAAAAACCTTCAATGACTTCAGTAGGGCTACTAAGGTGTTTAAAGCTAATGTGTTTAACACTGCAGTCTTAAGCCTTATCCTCCCAGTAACTGAACTGATGGCACTCACAGTTAGTTCCAGCACTAATTTTTTTCACATCCTCCCTCCTTTCTGGCTTTAGTCTGCTCCTCTGGTCATGCACGAGGCTGTTAATATCCCTCCTACATCATAGAAAGGAATTTGTTCAGTGTGAGAGGCATAAAAAATAATGATGTTTTGACTTAATTTATGGAAAAAAGTAGAGCGGTCAAAACATTTTACAGTTATATAGCTCTCCTGGGAAAGATCCCATCGTGCTTGAGGAATGGTGCACATACTGCAGCATGTCAGAGCTTGGCTGCAGATGTGGACGTACACAGACAGGCAGAAAATGCATCAGCACTGGAGGTAACAGCCAGCAAGACAGAGCACAGGAGAGGAAAACTTGGTTCTGACCAAAGAATCTTGGCCCAAAGCCTGTTCTTACTGAAGAGGGAAGAAAGAACAAGAAACTAAAGTTAGGATTGTAAGAAGAGACCTCCTGGAGACTCCAGGGTGTGTATCAGGTACTATGTCCCATAATATCCTTTGGATTACAAAATTTGCTGATTGCACATCAATTTTTGTTTTGATGGAATTTTTACTCATTAGATTATTCAAGGTATAAGACACCTTTTATAAAATTTTTATTTTAAATCAGATAGAGCAAGAGAGTGAAGAAAAACACCAGGCAAAGGCCCAGAAGTTTGGACATTCACCAAGAAGGTGTTGAGGGTAGGCTCAATTCCTTGCTCCTAAGCAGGCAGTAAAAGCTGTGTGATGACTGGATGTGTAGGAGGCATACAGGAATACAGGATGGTGGGATTAATTCTCTCACCTGAATGTGATTGAGTGCAAGAGTAAATCAGGATGTCTGACAAGTTCTTGGTAAACACACACACCCTTTGATTAGTCATCAGTCTCTAGTTTTCCTTCAAAAATTCTCTTCTAAGCAAATGTTTGTACCAAACTTGAACATCAACAACAAAAAGTAAGAAGCTCCTTCCACTGTACAAAACTGAGCTTTTCCATACAGTTTTAATCACCAACTTTGCAACCTTTAGGAGAAACCAGCCTATGTTGCCAACTTACTTTTACTATTTTCTCTCAGTTTTCTGATATTTTTTATTCTCAAAACATTGGAAGTAAATATTATTAAGATCTTTTATGTACTCTTGGGTCGTATGTTGGTAGCGCCATGGAACAAGAAGTAATGTTATAAACCCATCTTCAACTAAGATAAAACAACTTTACATATCCTCAAAACAATGCAAAATTAAAATCTTTCAAATTAAAAAAAAGATCCCTTCTGGTGAGTGTTTTAATGCTTCATGAAGGTCAAAGAAACAAGCTAGACAAAGTAGTTTCCCTCTCTGCAAAATGAAAATGGTACGTTTTTGTGTGTGCCTATATTTGCACTGGGCCTGATCTCATATCTCGTTGGTTTGAAATTTCATATTATTCCAGAAAGATAATTAGCAGTCCCAATGGTTTCCAAAGACATGTATTGCTTAAATTAAACTGCTTTGAGCTAGACCACAGAATTGTCTTTGAGCAGAGGTTTGCTGGGCAGAACACGTCCAGTTCAATTGCTCTTAGAGGCCAGAACGAGAAGCCAGAGCTCAGTACATGCCATAGCTCTCTGCCACATCAGAATTTACTGGGAAAAGCACATAATACCCGGGAAAGCTCAGAACAGGCTTTGGGGAACCAGTGACTCACACTGCCAGGAAGCCCCTGGTGTCACAGGGGACTATTTCTGTTTTCTATTGCCCCAGGCCTGTCTCTGCCCAGCCCTGGGCACCCTGGGTACTGACTGCCGGATGCTGCTGGCCCTTGCCATGTCCTGACACACTGCACCAGCACATCCACTAAAGTGCTCAAACCATGGGTGATTGAAACAAGAAAGAGAAATGTAAATGAACATGGTTCTTTCTTTGTTCTTAACCAAGCAGGATAGTTTGGTTTGGTAGAGAGAGCCATAGTTACAGATAGAAAAAGAATAAAGTATTATCCAATTATACAATTAAGCAGCTACTGATGGACACAACTTTACACACAGGCTAGCTGTGTTCACCAGGTGTAGAAAACATCTTGTATCTTCTTGTGGATGAATATCCACACTATGAGGTCAGACTCTTGGGCCCTTCAGGAACTGGACTATTGCTATAAGGAGCACTAGGTAAAGTGCATCAGGACAGGCCCCAAGCAGGGCTGTGCAAGGTCCTGAACAAGTGAATGACACTGAAAAAAGACATTGTGGTACCTGTAAGTTACATACAAACCAAATGATCCCATGTAGCATAGTCTTTCCAAATGAAAAACATGATGGCTGTGAAAAGAAAAATCCATGAGCAGAACTAAAAATATAGAGTGAAACATCCTCAGCACCAGGCCTGGGACTCTCTTTGTTAGCTGTGAAAAATTTTACTTACTCATGTGTTATATAAATAGCTACATAAATACATGGATGGTTAATGCAGTCTCTTAGTAAAAAGACATTTTGTGCTACATATGTCCCACACATATCCCCTTGTCTCAAGCCAAGCCCTAGGTAACCTTAGCCCTGAACACTGGGCAGGCAGGAGACAAAAGGAGAGCAAGTGCCAGGAGCAATTCTGCTCCTACAAAGTCAGGCTACTGGGGTGAAGTGTGGTAGGAGGATAAAGCCATGCTAATTCCCAGTGCTAAGAGGTGTTTCAGGAATCCTGTCATTGAAGGTGCACTATAATTTTTCACAAGTGCCTGTGAAAATATGTGCTGCTAAAAATGTCATGTGGGAGAAGAAATACATGAAGTATTGTACACACCTCTATTAGTAGTCTCTAAGTTTGAAAATGTTGACAGTTTTCATTCAGTTTTGAGGAACCCTTTCTAACATTTGAAGTGACCACACGATATTTCATGCTCTGGACACGTCTGTGAGCAGGGTGTTCTTTTGTGGTGTATGAACTTTTAATGACATAAAAATATCTTCCACTATAGTTTACATGAGGGCTTTAGACAACATCATATACCCTTCAGCTGTTTCTCCTCATGACATCTTGGCTGTTAAATTCTTTGCTTGCCTTGTTTTAATGCTGTTGGTTTATTTTACATGAAATCGGAAGCTCTGGGCAATAGGAGAGCCCCATGATTCAGTTGTGTTTTCATAAGTTTTACCTAGCACTGTAGGTTGCCACTTATTGTGCTGAAGTTCCATAGGTTATGGGGCTGAGGCAGTTGCTGTTTGCTTCTGGCCCTTGTGACCATGTCCCTCTCCTGCTGGATGAGAAGAGGGGCTGACTCTTGAAGAATGGGGGAAACTACATCACACAGCATGGCTGTTGTATAAAAATATCCTTATCTTTGTCTGAACTGCATAACATAGATAAAATAAAAGCCCAACAGCTGAAGTGAGGCCATAGCAAAGTGATCTTAAGCTAACACAAAATACAATGAAATACAAAAAGGCATCATGAGGAGTCTCCTGGATCTGTAAGCAAAATGGTCTCTAACAGTGCGATCTGTGTGCAGTGCTACACATCATTCAGCAGAGCCGAGCATGCTGGTTTGTTTTGGCAGGCTGCAGTAAGTGAAGAAGAAAGGCTTTCTGAAAGCCACTTACCATCCTCTGGGAGGAAAAGGTACTCCCTCCCTCATGCCTGTTCTCAGACAGGAGTTTCCAAACTCTGTTTCCCACTGACACTCTTGTCGGCACTTTCTCTGGTGCAGATGGCTCCCGGCCCTCTGGCTGGGTAAGGTATTTCCACTGGGAAGGTGTGAAATCCCACTCTGGAAGGCAGTCCTGTGCCCCGGGGGCAAGCGCTGGAGGGCTATGTTAAGCAGCAACAGTGACTTCGCTATCTGATACTCGGCTTGACGTGCAGGTCCTCTTAGCATGTGTTCACAAAAGGGGAGTTGTCCAAGGCAGGAAGGAGTTCAGCCAGAATCAGGTTTCAGAAAATCTGAGCAGAGAGATCCTCACCCATTTGAAGCCAACAGGAATTTACTGTCTGACCTCATGGGTCCAAGAATTTGACTATAGTTTGCTTAAACAAACAGTAAAAATAACCTCAATAAAAACAATTTAAAAATACTTCAGAAGAGCACTTGAAAAATTATGTTGGACAAGATTTCCTTTGCTAGCCATGAGCTGTAACCATTGCATTGCCGTTGAATGTTACTTCCAATGGCTGCAAAAGTCCGTAAGTCGGGATGGAGCTACAGGCTAAGATTGCAGTCATTCCCTTCTCTCTGACAGAGGCATTCTGGAGGAATATTGCCATGAAAGACAGAATAATTTGGCCCAGGATAGTTACTTGTTCATACAGCTTAGTACTGCTATAACCCATCCTCTTGTTACTGTCAAATTCAAAACAACAGTTGATTATTAATGCAAAGGTGATTAAAAGTAACAGTCTGTTCAGGAACACGTAGTATGTGCAAGGTGAGCTGTGAAAGCAGACACCCTTCATGCAGTTTGGAGTGCCTGGGAAGGCTCCCTGGGGACAGTGGACAGCAGAATTGCAAATTCTTCCCTAGGAGTGCCTCAAGTGTTTTCTAGAAGCTTTCCTCTGACGCCAGCAGCCACGTTAGAATGATCCTGTGCATTTACGCAGTCGCATCACAAGCACAAGTGCGCACACAAGGTGTTAAGCACTACACAATCTGCCCTTTCTGACCTTTCACAAATTCTTCTTTTCAAGGGACACAAGATCAATCTCTATTTTCCCTCTAAGAACACGGGAAAGAATTTCCCCATCACACTAGTTTTCATTTCAACAAAATGTGTAGGAGGGAACATTTTGTAATCTTACCCTGTATATATTTAACATCAAAAGCATTCACTGACACCTGCTATTTCAACCTATGAAACAGCATATGCAACACATTTTAGGGCTCTTATAACATTTGTATGTCTGTGTTTAAGGTTTTGATTTACATTATTCTGAATTTCTAAACTCCTGGAAATATGATTTATTTCAAATGATACTACTACAGAAAAAAAAAAAAGAAAACAAGAGTCCCTGTAAAAACTGTAAAACTAGAGTCCCTGGAAAAACTACACTATCACTCAGTGTAATTACATGATGCAGTACTGTAAAAAATTCTGGACACCTTTTTTTCAAACTTGGAAGTCACTAAAAGGCTTGACTACATTGTGTTGTGCTCTATGGCCTGACTAATCCACCACTTCAAAATGACTGACAAGATTATTTGGAACTCCAGGAGCTCCCAAAGATTCAAGATTATAAGCAATTAATACTTATCCTAAAATTAAATTAACAAACAATTAGTAAACCTTCAGCACCTCTGGTTCCAGACCTCCAGTTTCATGATTCATTGCTTTCAATTACTAAATGTCACAGTTACTTTACTCAGAACCAGCCCTGCACATACTCCTATCCCTCAAGTTTCCCAGTAGCCCTTAGACTATTGCTGAGGCTACTAATAAAGCAAATTTTAGGTGACAAATTCACTGTTCCACTTTCCATTTTCATGCTGGCAGTCAGTCTAGCTATAGATCTTTCTGACCCTGCATTATTATCTTATTTGGAAACATAGTGTTTTCATCTAAGCTTTTTTTTTTGAAACACCAAACAACTGCCCAAAATCTACTGCTTGATCACACTCTGTAAATGCTCCCAAAAGAAGAGCACGTAAATTAGCTGATATTGGGGATACTGTGGAAAGTCATCTCATGCATCTTAGTGGATCATCACAAAGTGCATTCCTATAGAGATCACTCATTAAAAATCAAAACTTCATCTATGCCTTTGCTAAGGAATAAATGCAGAACTCAAGCAACCCACCATTATACTTCCTGTCATTCACTGTAAAACAGAAAGGAAAATACAACATTGTATTAGGTCAGTCACAGGAGGGACAAAGAACAGACACTTTGCTAGAGTTCAGTGACACAGGGATCTGCTGTGCACTGCATTTTGCACTGCAGCAGCTGCAGGGTGACACTCTCACGTCCCAGATTTCTTTGGGGGGTTACTAACCCATTCTCTCCAGCATTTCCCCTCGCTGGAAGGTGCTGCTCTGTGGCATGTGTGCCACAACTGCTTGTGAACCAGACTTCACACAGCAGGGTGGCTTGAGCTGTGACTCCAATGGCCACTGCAGCTGGCCCTGCCCATGTCTGGGTGGCCGTGTCCACAGTACAACCCACCTGCAGTCAGTGTTTGTTACTCCCAGCTTTGAAAAACTGCCAGATCTAAACCTCATGGGGAGACGAAAACCTCCCCAGTCTGCACTGAGAGGTGGTGTGGAGCAGTGAGAGCTGCTGTGGGCAAGGTCCTTTCCTCCTCTGGATCCACAGAGTCCCTGTGGACTGCAAAAGCTCTTGTGTACAAGGGAGCTGAAGGCAGCAGGGTGCATGCTCTGGATACTGCTTGGACCAAGAAGGGCCCAGAAATTGAGAATGGAAGAATGAAAGTGAATGGAAACAAGACCATAACTTTGGAAGACCTAACAACTGCAAGAAAGACGACATTGAAACCTGTCCTAAAGTTACAAAAGTGTGACATGTGGGAACATCAAAAATTCCATTAGTTTCCCCACTTTATTGGACCTCATTGTTTCCAAACTGTAAAAAAGCACATGACCTTCAGCACTATCTACTGAAGTCAGTACTTGAACCCAAGATTTAACTAACTTTTATTACAGCAACAGATGAACTTCACCACACCAGTTTACCAGCAAAGCTCCTAAGTCCTTATATTTCTCTAGCACTTTCAAGAAAATGGCCAAAAAAGAATTTTAAAATTAAAGAAATATAAAATTAGCAAAATAATGCATGGAGGGAAAATGCCTCAGTACTGAAAGCTGCTTCAAAGTTGCTTTACTTATGAGAAATTTTGAAATATGCTCTTACATTTCTCCATTTTTGGTAGTGAAACTGAGTCAAGGATCATTTTCTTAGAGTAAATGTCATTTCTCAAATATTGTACCGATTGTATGGAGGGAAAACTTGCAGGAAAACATGACTAAAAACCAACACCAAATGTTCAGAGATGATCATACTCTTGTACGTGGTCACAACTTCCTTTTAAAAATGTGTAAAAACATTATTAGAAGTCAGATATCTTCATTAATCATTTATTTCTAACTCCAATTTGAAGTGCAGTTAAACAGCAGTTGCTAAAGTTATAAACCATACTGAGAGTTTCTGAAGAACACAAAGAGAAGAGCCTGCCTCAGTATGAGATACCACATCTGATGTTACCTCACAGCAACATCATGCAGTTTGATTTATATCAGGAATGGCTAAACTATACAGCAGCCAAATCTAATACAGACATGATTTCCTGGCACACAGGATGGCTGAGATACAGCAACAGACTCAGCCTGGTATCTGTGTGCTTTAGAAAATGGGATTCGTTGGGTTCAGAGATTCCCAGTACCTTGCTCCTGTTTCCTGTTTAAAAGGAATCTCTGAAGGGATGGTGCTGGCTGACAGAGTGTGTGAATCAGCACTAACACCATAAACCAGGAGCAGCAGCTCCTCAGCCATGGAGTGACCTGGCAAACTCAGCTTAGCCTGTGCCAGCAGCATGGCTGTGCTCAAGTTCAGATCTCCAGAGCAGGAAGGAAATTTAAATATCCAGCTTAAAAGGAATGGCTAATGACAGTGCAGGACAAATAAAACATTGAGCTTCTTGTTAACCTATAGACACATATCACCTGTAACATAACCAAACAAACTCAAACAGTAAAAAAGTGCTGCTTTTCTTTGATTGTGTTTTAAAGTTTGGTGCCAAGAACCATGACCTGACCAATGTTAATTTTAAAAATGCATATTGCTGTTGTCTTTTCTCATTTTTATTTTTTCCTATTGTGAATTATACAACTGTGATCAGAAACACCAGATAGCAAATGTGCTTTTCCAGACTGTAGAAAAAGAGGAGGGCCAAGCGAATCCAAGAGTCCACTAACCGTCACTGACTTGTAAAGGCTTAAGATTGGGCCACTGGCCCATAAACTCCTACCCCAATTAGTGGAATATGTCCTTTCTCCAGCCTGTGTTTTGTGGAGGAAAAGCATTCCCTGGACATTCTAGTTACAGCTAAGGAGTAAAATGGGAATTTGCTGTTGATTTGTGTGAGGTCAGAATTTAACCCTGTAACTTTAAATTAAAAATGAAAAGGATTTCCTATTATGCAATTTTAGTTGGTGGAAGGGTCTTCCTTATAGTGTATCCATCACTCTACAAGGCTCTCAGTATTTCCTGCATAAACACCTGTTTTCTGATATTTTTCTGAGTAGCTGCTGCCATGCTGCTGCAGTAACCACTGAGACTAGTCCAGCTGGACGTGCTAGTACAATGATAAAAATTAACTGTAAAGGGAGAAAATTGATCACTCGTAGGTCTCACAGAGAAACACAGATGATTATCATTTAAGCTTCGATTCAATGGATAACCTAAACACATGCTCAACTGGAAAAAGTGTATCAGTCATCCTCCTGACTAACAGAAATATTTTGCTATTTAAGATAAGCAAGTGCTTTGCTGCCTCAAGGCCAGATAACTGAGCCTACATACAGCTTTGTGGTGATTCATTTTACAAATGGCTAATAAATGATAGTTAGCTGTTTTAATAAATGCTTAATCAATTGGCAATTATATTTTACTGTGAACTGCAAAGGGTTAGAGGTCTGACAAAGAGTCTGCAATGCTCCTGTAAAATCCACTTATAAAATTTGATATTTTTACCCATTCCTAATGCTCACCTGCACTGGAGAAACTTTCTTTCCAGCCTAAGGCCCTTCTATATCCAGTATCTATTCATGTAAGGTGTTATGGATGTGAGTCACCCCTAGACTGACAGCAAGTCCCTCGTGAATAGAGCTGGGATCTGCAGCACAAGAGTCCAGCTGGTTTAGGGCATTTCTAAACCTTGGAGCAATTCATCTGCATAACATACAGACAGCCAAAACTACACAGACTGAGCTGTTTCCAAATATTTTTCACCTACAGAAAACTGTCAGGAGAAACAGCAATATATTTACCATTTTGGATCTGAAAAAGTGGAAACCTTAAAAATTAGTAAAAAGAATAATCTTTTAAAATTTTCATTTAAAATACATGACGTTTTTATTTTCATTGTTTTAACAAGACAAAATGAGAATAAAAGTAGGTTATCAAAAGTGGGTGCTGGCATTCATACTTTTTTTTTTAATTGACATACACATAATGTATATGAATAGCCACACATTTCTAGTGAAAGACTATGAACAAACACACATACGTATACAGAGATAGAGAAACATCCTATACATACATACATGAGTGAATATACATATTTATGTGCATACAGTATACAGACGAGATACTATACAGGTACAGTCAGTGCAATATACTGTATAAGGCTACACAAACACCAAGAGAGGCTGGTGGGGTGGTGACAGCCATGAGAACAAAGCCGGGATGGTTGTGACTCGACGCAGACAGTGGGGACAACCTGGCTGCTCTGTGCTGTGTTTTATGCACCAGGCACACGCAGTTCCAACAGAAACATGGGACAATACACTCGGCTCAAAAAAGGAGGACAAGTGGGAGTGCGCGGAGGAAACTGAAATGCGTATGAGCAGACAAATAAGGTTGTTCTACCTAGGATACAGAATGCTTGGTTCATTTACGGAAAATGCCTATATATAAACCCATGCTTTCATGAATCCATGCCATTTTTTATTTCTATCTTTTCCTTTAAGAATATTATAAAATTCTTGCCCTGAGTTAAACATAAATACACACAGAAAAAGGGGTGGGGAAAAAGGAAATTGCATGCTTCTGGGTTTTTTTAAAATACATTTTTAACCAAGGCACAATGTCTTCAAGAGTGGTTGCAAGACCATTTGAAATAAACTTAGCAAGTGCTATTGTTCTGGGACTGTGGCAAAACTAATTGTTTGCATACAAAAGTCTCAGAACAAGTTTTGAAGTGAATTTACAAGTTTTAGAAGAGAACAAGTAAATTTATTACATATGCCTTAAAGAGAGATTCCCTGAAGAGGAAGGAATGCTACCAATGCTACCAAATTAAATTATTTTATAGGCAACTTATTGATGTTTGGACTGAAATTATTTCACACAAATGACATTATATATTTGTTTAGCGTTAGTTGTTACCTATTTTTACTAGAACCATGTACAGTGCTGTAAGAGCAGCTAAAAATGAGATTAAGAACTTCCAGATAATTTTCCGTTTCTTTAGTAGGCAGTACACACAGTGGTCTCACTGATTCAGTGAGCTGCAAGAATCACAGCTCAGGCACAGCTGATTCAAGGCTGTATCTCTCTCTGTCATTGACCTGCATAAGTGTTTTATTGGAAATATTAGTTACTTATTCCTGTGGATCCCACTCTGTACACCCACGCTCAAATCTGACCCTCAAAAGAAAAGTCAGGGTGCAGAGGCCATGCTTGGCTGTTGCCCCCACATTCCAACACTCAGGCTCCAGAGACACACAGTTGTCATCAGCTTCCAGGGGCTCTGGTGGTACCTCAAATTCCAGGGAACAACCACCTTCATTGTGCTGCATTGGCTGCAACATCTGTCCCCATAAATCTCTCTGTTGAGCTGACTGGTTTTCAGTGTTGAAACACACCATCTCAACTCTATCAAAACCAGGCACAACATAGCAACCCCCTGAAACCTCTGACCACACAGGTGAGATCTTCTCATGTCTGTCCTGTGCCTGTTCAAGAAACTGTAACTCCCAATCTGAGAAACAACTAGGTAAGGACAGTAAAAAAATGTTGAGCATAAAAGTGAAAACCTCATAAATGCCATGTTATTTCGTCCTTTGTCAGAATATCATTGCATTTGAAAGGTTCCAACAATTTCTGTCATGGAGCTCACCTATTTTTTCTGCTGACAAGCTTACAAAGTTTGTGCAAGAGTAAGATGTCAGGGTAAAGGAATGGAATGCTCTTTCTTCTCCTCTCTTCCATCACACCTGAAATAGTGGCAGCCACACCGCCACTTGACGCAAGGCAGGAGGAGAGACTTGATGTGTGGTGCTCAGATCAGTCACTCTGTTCCCACATCTGACACCCTCTTGCTGTGGGATTACTTGTTCTACAGCTGATCTGCTTTCACCCATTACTGCCTCCCCCTGACACATTTATTTTATGCCTAAACCCCGTGCTATGACCTGTATGGAGAGGGAGAGTCACCAAAGCCATGTTGGGCCTTGGCACCTACAGTGACAGCAGTGTGTGCTCAGACCCACCTGTGCCTCCTGTCCCCTCTGCTGTGGGACAGAGGCTTCATGGGGCCACACTTAAACCAGAGTCCTGGCAAAGCAATGCACTGGCCTGCTTCTGCTGCATGACCAACCCAGCTGAGTGATGAAGAAAAGACATTGGCACAGCAATAGCAGGCTTGTCTGCCACCAAAAGACAGCTTTGACACATTTGCTTCTCATGCCAATCAGTCAGGTGTGCCTTGGAGGCGAGGGATAATGGATGTAACAATTCCATCTACTTCAAGGTTTGCATTTTCTTTTCTGTTTTCTTTTTTTTAAATTTTACTTTTTTAGTAAGTATTCTCTATTTGCAATTTGTATATTTAGAAACCATTTGCACTGCTCTGGACCCAAACACTGATTATGTAAGACCAGATTCAAGCTGAAACTCAACACAATGCAATGTGGAGCCTTCCCCAAAGCATTAACATTCTTCTTGTTGCTCTCATCCAAAATGTTGACAGCATATTTGGCTGGACTGTCGACAGCAGAATTTTGCCTTCATGTGTGCAAGAGATTTGTCTTTGCAGGAAAAAACCGGAACTGTGGAAAGTAATCCAACCGCTCCCTCTCGTGGGCACAGGGTTCTGCTGCACTTCAGAAAGGCACAAATCACAAAAATCCAAAATCCTACAGATCCTTAGCAGTGCAAAGTCCCCAGAGGGCTGTGTGACACTGCAGGACACAGTTCATGCCTCATGTCCTGGCACTTCTTTCGAGGTGGTGGCAGACAGAGTGACTGATCCCTGACTCTTACGAACATTCTGTCTGAACAAGAAAGTAAAATCCTATGGCTCTGGACTCAGGTTTCTAAATACATTCAGGCCACAAACACACAACAAATCCAGACATCATCTCAAGGTAAAATTGGCCCACGTCCCATCAGTGCAGTGCCTGTGCCATGGGCTTTTCTCTGTACCCCATTGTGGGTTCTTCCACGCCTGTCCATCCTCCCAGGAAGGACCCAGAGGATTTCCTTTCTCCCAGCCATTTGCAAAACCAGCATCCACAAGATTCAGTCTACACCTACGTTCCTTTTTCTTTGCCTACACAGACACTAAAGAGTTCTCCATGACAGGGCTATTTGAGAGAGAGACATAATTTGTAAAGTGTTTGAGTAAAATATACCTGGTTTTCCACTTTCAGACATTCAAATGCATTTCATTGTATCAGTGACACATAAATGATGTAAAATTACTGTCACAGATACAGTAGATTGCACCCCAAATAGTTTCTTGCACTTTCTAATTTCACAAAAACCAAACCTTAAGCAATTCCTGAGAGTCATACCCTTACCAATCTACTTCCATCTGCAGCCTCTTACTTTCTCATCTATTACACTGAACTTATGAATCCTTGGGGCAGGAACAGCCTTTGTTCCATGCATATTGTCTACCAAGAAATAATTATGACTCTTGGACACCACCACAGTCAATATTGTGGTAGATCCTAGTGGCCAACATTAAGCAGGTTTTGGATCCAGTGACAATCCCAAGCCTTATTAAATGTGATGGCTAAACATAAGGAGCAATTAAGTTCCTTTAAGTGAATATCTTCTCAGGCAAAAATAGAAGCTACCATCCAAAGTAATAAATAGTGTATAGAAAGTCCAGACCAAAGCCCCGTGGGGCTCTGATTACAGAGCAAGCAGCATGGGACTGTTCCCACACTGTGGACACATATTTTGGATGAAGAAAAAGATCAAGTATCAAAAAGGAGCAACCATAACCTTGGCTCCAGGAGCATGGAGACAGACATCTCAAAGGCATTGCACTGGCTCAAGAGGAACACTTGGAACACAGGGGGAGGAAAAGGATTGCCACTGTCCATGAATTGTTTCATATGTTTTGCTATTCTATGTCCAAAATACACAATAGACTTTCAGAACTTTTGAAAATTAGAGGAGAAAAGAGGGACAGAGAAAATTATAAGAGTGGCAATTAGCACAGTAGTTAGATATTCCCTTTGACTAGAAATCTGGGCCTGCATGTCCCCTGAGATCATTAACCAGCAGCCCACAGGGATCATTTTTCCCTTTGGTCCAGAAGGCAAGAATGACAGAAGTTGATTCTTTCTTTGCAAATCCTTGTGCATGATAAGAGGCAAAATACCAGAATCACTAGAGTCTGATACTAGTCCTAGGCTGAGATTCATCAAGGAGTGCATGTAGCACAGACTGACAGTACTGAGTGCTGTCATGGGCCTGTGCTGTGTAACACACACACAAATTCTCTTGCTAGCACAATTTATCTTCTTACTACCATTTCCCTAGTAATCAAACTGGCTGAAGGACTACTTCAGTCCACAGAGTTCTCCATCTACCTGCAGTGATTGTATTTCTTTCATATAATGGAAGCTAAAAAAAAAGACTGCTGTGATCAGATACAGAACAGTGGATCTTGATTTATAGGTGCTCATTTCTCAGCAGCAGAATTCATCAACTGCAGAATCAGGAACCCAGGTCTGCTACTGTGCCCCACAACTGCAGGGTGTTTGCTGACTCTTTGAACTCTTGTACACTACTGCTGGGAAAAAATGGCAACTTTAAGCTGAGGATAATAGAAGAGCACAGATGCTTTGTTTATGCTCACAGGGTATTCACTTTCAGATGCACATTTGCCAACTAAAGCATGATAATGTCAATTCATTGGGGAAGTACTTTGTCTAGGTGCCTTCAAAAATAATTATAGCCATAATGGTAACAATTTACATTCCCAGCATTCATTAATTACAGGGTGACCACAATGCTTACAAGGCATGCAAAGACTATAATATGTTTTGTATTCACAACTAAAGCTAGAGACATTACAAGCTGGGTTTGTGATATTTAACTGACCCAATACAGAGTGAACTTAGGCATGAGACAAATATGTAGTTGTGTCGCTGAAGAGTACTCAGTACTTGTCAAAATTCAATTCCAAATTATTCCTTTAAAGTTTTGTGTATTTTTTACAATGAGCTTTTACTGCACTTAAACTGCAAAGTATTGCTCTACTCATGCATATGAAAAGCAGCTAAAATATGTCTCAGCTTCTTTGTGGTACTTCCCTTCCATCATGATATTGTTTTAAAATGGAACAATTAGAATAAGTGTTTGGGATTTCTCAGCCGGAGTACAAAATGAAATAATAGTTGCCCTGAAGGTCTCACATCAGTTTTAATTCTAGAATTTTTTTCCACAATATAATATGTGCATTTTGGTTGCATTTCAGTTAGCATCTAAATACTGAGTCTTAAATAAAATATTATCTTAATTATTGTGTGGAGGAGCAGGGATTTAACAGCTGAGGCTGGAGCAAGCATCCTCCTTTTCTCCTTCTCTCCTTCCCTCACTCTGGGGCAGGGCAGGAGCAGGTGGGGCCTCTGCTTCCCCTGCAGATGCAGGATGTGGGACAAGGAATGTGGGATGGGCTGGTGGAATTGGGTGTGCTGGACCCAACTCCCCAGAGCTCAGCCCAGAGCTGAGCCCACCTGGCCTCAGTGGGACAGGGGTCAAACCTCAGCAGCACCCTGCTTTGCCTCCCAGCTCTGGGGTAAATAAAGCCTTTCCTAATCCTGTTGGATTAGCCAAACTGTCCATTTTGAACAGTTGCTAAAGTGCATTTTTGCCCAGGCCGCCTCTGGCACAGACCCATCCCAAGGGGCTTTTCTCCTGTGTCTCACTCACCCTGGTGTGCACTACTCCTGTCCCAGGCCAAGGGGACATGGACACAGACCCCCCCCCAGCTGCGTATTCAAAGCAGAAAATCTGCTTCTTACTTCTCTACCTACATTACTATGTTGGGAAACTGTGCTGGAAAACTCCTGGTCTCTGTTTCCTGGCTCTGTGAACCTTGGATTTCCATGTCTCTACTGCAGCTCCCTTGGTCTGCCAGCCCCAGGCACCAGCCTCCCCCAGCACTTGGTTATTCTACAAGTCTTTTTTATTTTTCTACCTAGATATGAATTTAAGGAGCCAACTTGTATCTAAAATTCTTGTCTAACAAAGACACATTCTCAAAAAAACTATTGATGGATTCACTTCATTTGGTGCAAGACAATGGTCAAGTCCACTCTTGGGAGACCTTTCCCCTTTGCTATATTATATTCATACAAATCATAAACCAAGAGAGAGCTGTCCTGAATTTTGGAGGGTAGTTGTTAGTTTGCCCATTTTGTGCCTTCTGTCGTGTTTACCCATGTGGTCATGTGGGGAAAGTAAAACGCTGCCTCAGCTTGCAGAGAGCTCAGGCAGATACCAGGCAAGTAATGAACTGAGCTGCAATTTTTCTAAAATAAGCCACAAAAAGTTTCAGTGTTGATGCGGATATATTTTATAGCTTTTTCTTAATTCCTTCAATGCATGTTGAGACTCCTTAACTCATAGCCATCGATGTATCTTCATTCCCTCCTCTGAGTTATTCCTTCTAATCGCAGCATGGCTTCTGGGTTTTACTTTGATCATCTCTGTAAAGTTTAAATCTTCTTTCCTTGCTTAATTTGGAGCTAGATATCCTGCCTGGTCCCCCACAACAAGGCACCAAACACCTTAAGAGGCATACAGAACCTCAGAATTAAGATAAGATACCTTGAGGAGGTGACAGGAAAGGACAGTGCTGTCTGGCCACTGGAAAGCAAGAAACTAACAGACAGCATGAAGAGAGGCTGCATATTTGCAGATAAGGAACACAGTTTCATGGAATCTATCTGCAAATAGGCTCTGCTTTGCAGGAAAGCTAAAATATGAAAGTCTAGCTATCAGTAGTTTTGTTTTCAAAGAGTGTGTTTTTCTTCAGACCATCGATCTTAAAAAAACATGCACTGCTGTGCTGCTATGCAGCTTAGTACATGGGATTTTCCAATCACTGTCTACAAATTAATGAAAACAAACCTCACTTTGCAAAGTTCATTTGCAGAAAAAAACCCCAAGGTGTTTATATGATCTCTTTTTTTCTTAAAATGGAGATGAGTGGGATTTTTCTGTGCTGAAGACTGTTTCAGAGAGGCATGGCAGAGATACAGAGAGGATTTTGTACATTAAAACTCTGGATGCAAGATGTTCTGCTCTCCAGCAGAGGGACTTCCACAGGCTGCTTGAAATGTTTTCTTCTTTTGTGACAGACGTGCTCAGTGCACATATACCCTGTGTGCCACAGGGATATCTGAGCTCATGGGCAGAATGTAATCCTTTGTTACCCTGAGGTGAAGATGTGGAGAATGATAGGATGGCAGGCAAACATCACCGTATAGCAGTGACACCTGTGACTCCAAATCCTGCTTGCTTTACACAAGACATCAGTTTTGTTCACTGTGGCTGTCCCGTGGCCGGACTGAATATTTTCCACTGCAGGGTGAAACCCTTGACCATGCCTGCTACAGAAATCTCATGAGCCAACACAGAGGTTCCAGCAAAATGGGTGAAGAATTATTTACTGGGGCATCTGTGGACCTTGTTTATTGTACTTTATAAACCTCACAAAGTGGTTACTATTCTCTGTCCACTTAGATAGCTACAAAAGACAGTTACTTGTTTTCATTTCCATATAAAGGCCAAATACAGATGGACTTTTACTATCTCTAATTCACACACTTCTTTTCTCTAAGATATGACTTGCTTTACTTTCTACAACAGTTCTCCATTCCCTGTAAGCTTTTTGTGAACGATGTCATACCTTTATAGAATGAGAATCACTTAGACTGAAAAATGCCTCTAACCCAGCACTGAAAAACCCCCTACTAAACCATGTCCCCAGGTGCCACATCTACATGTCTTTTAAATACCTCCAAGGATGGTAGAATGGACTCTACCACTTCCCTGGGCAGCCTGTTCTGTTGCTTGACAACCCTTTCTGTGAAGAAATTTTTCCTGACATGAACACATGGTATCCCACTGTGTGTGTCCAAGTGTTAAAGCAGGTCACTGACCATTTCCCTGTGGATTGTGGGGGCTTCATTCTGCTCCCTGTGTCCATCTTCCAGCTCAGGGGGCTGGTACCCCTGGAGAACAGTTGGTCTTACTATTGACTACTGAGGCAAAGAAGGCATTAAGTACCTCAGCTTTTTCCTCATCTTTTGTCATTATGTTCTCTCCACCATCCAAAAAGATGATGGCGATTCTCCTTAGACTTCCTTTTGTCGCTAATGTATCTATAGAAACATTCTTTATTGTCTTTTATGACAGTAGACAGATTAAGTGCTAGTTGGGATTTTGCCCTTCTAATTTTCTCCCTCCATAACCTCATGACACCCTTGTCCTCTTGAGTTGCCTGTCCCTTCTTCCAACTTTCATAAACTCTCTCTTTTCCTGAATCCCAGCAAAAACTCTGTTCAGACAGTCTGGTCATCTTCCCTGCTGGTTTGTCTTTTGGCACTTGAGGATGGCCTGCTTCTGCATGTTTAACATTTCCTTCTTTCCTTCTTTCCTTTCTTTACAAGACAATACATCCTATCTAGAATACTTCTCTGCTACTTACGCCCCTCTCTGTAGGATATTTTTATTTAGATATGCATTTAGGAAATACAGCTATGTGCCAGTTTTGTAGCTCAAAAATATTCTATGCTTCTCCCACTATTACAGTTCCAAGCCCCACACCTGTCTTCCGCTGCTACTTCCTTAATTTCTTGAACTTTGTCCTTTCACAATCAATAACTTCAGTTCCAGGATAAACTTATGTTTATCTTTCAGTTTAAATTGAGACAATTTGTGATTTCATCCAAGGTTGCCTGGTACAACCAACTCTTTCCAAATGCCCTCACCATTTCCCAGAACTAAGGATAGAAGGCAGGCTCTCAATCTGGCTCAGCATGTTGGTAAATGCTGGCTGCCACTACACTACAGAATTTTTAGTGCTTTCCATCAGAGACCAGCCACATAATTAATCTCTGCTTATAAGCCTTTTCTTCTTATTTTTAGGTGATCCCTCTACTGCTTCCCATCAATATCCCATAGATCTATTCTGTGAATACTAACTGATTAATCCTCACAATACCTACATCAATAAGCAAACAAGAAATAAGAAAATGAGGCATAGGGGAGTTAAATGACAATAGTTACATAATTATCTAATATATGATTGGAATTAGAATACAGGTTTCCTTAGATCAGATCTATTTTTAATTACTAAGCAGAGTCACCACTTTGAACAATTGTATTAAAAATGATGGGTTTTGAGAACTCGGTTGCAAATTTGTCTTTTTTTTTCCAAATTAAGAATTTTGGAAGCCATAAATCTGGGATCCATGAAGATTTGAAAAAATCAATTAACAGTAATCTGTCCTTTTCCAGTCTTATATTCCTGTTTGAATGTTAGCTGTGCCCATTTGCTCAACAAAGAGGTGGATAACACAATACATCTTCTTAATCTTTTGGAAAGTCTGATTTGCTCATTATGATATTGTTAAGGAAAGCACTATCAATACAATCAATAGCCACAGCTCACAAAAATAGATACCCTAAGTGCCACAATCTGGCAGACTGAGAATGGGCTAACAGCCCAGCTGTTGGAAACACATTTCACTCGTCATCCATTAAGATAGAATAGGTGTTGAAAGAATAATCAATGTTTATATCTGCCATGGAGGTAAGACTTTTGTCATTCCTCTGAAATCAGGGTCAATTCCACACCTTTAAAAGTTATGCTGTCATAGTAAATGGCAACATAATAGATGGACAGTAAAAGACTGTCAGCTGGAAGGGAAGACTTAGGGAGAGAAAGCTTGTACGAGCTTTTCTTGTTTTTCATGAAGTCATGACCATACCATACATTATTCAATTAACAAGATCACCCTCCTACAGTCACTTGAAAATTCCTCTTATCATCTTTGTTCCTTTCTTCTGTATGAATTGAGGTGGATTTTTCCTTCCACAGTTTCAGTGAACCCTGGCCACAGCTTCTAAGAGGCTCATTATCTCTTCTATCACATCAGCTTCTGCTTTCAAGGCTTATTGTTTAGTTCTTAGTATAAACTGACAGGCTAAAATCCCTTCAAAACACCCAAGGTGCCTTTGCCACCAAGTAAACAGCAAAGCATCAGGAGTGCTGTAAGGCCCATTTAATCAAAAATATATACTACATGAACACTGGGACACTGAAAACCTTTGGATGTACAATTACCCTAATTTCTTCCTTAGATGAAGAAACACTTGATGTGTTATTTAAATGGGCCGTCATTTTGAATCTCTATTATAGATTTGATTTGCTTATGTAAAATATGCTTTAGAAATGTGCAGGGTTCTCTCAGTCTTCATGTCTGGCAGCACTCAGAAGTAATACAATCATATCAGTTCATACAGGTTACAGAACTGTAACCTGTACAGACTTGGCTATCCGAATATAACCTTCCTAACTAGTTGCTGGCTGTCTGGAGCGACTAAATCAACCTTACTCTTGTGGTCTTTGCTTCGGTCGAGACATTATTGGAGCAACTCACCAAGTTACAAACACAAATATGTGATTATTGCAAAGCAGTCCTCAGGGAGATTTCCACTCAAACCTTAGTGACATTCAATAGTATTTTGGGGTCTAACTCCCTGAAAGCCAGTCAAAAATTCTCCATCAAACTAAGGGTGCCTGTATGTGCATACATATATGCATGTGCACCTAAATCCATCTGTGTTCCTGTCTTCTTGTGCACATACACCCCACACGTACACACCAGTGATGCAGTGCCACAGTGCTTTGACAGAAGCCATTCACATGATGTTTAAGCAAAACCTCTTCTTTCAATTGCTACTCTCAGCTAGTTCTGTCAAACTAATAATACAGATCTGTGCAACAAAATGTTACAATGTCAGTATTAGCATATAAAATAAAGGTAAGTATGGGTTTCCCATGTCTTTATTTCTTTTCCATTTTCTCTCTGTTGGAGAAATTTGCCAGACCCAAACGCTTTCATTTTTTCCTATGTGGCAGTTTTGTTTCTGATGATGACAAAAAAAGTATCTCTGTTTAAGATAAAAGGAGCTGTTTCTCCTTTGATTTGTTTTTTTTTTTTTTTTGATTCCTAACAATGTACAATAAATATAACTACAGTGGACTATTTAATAGTCCTGTAAGCATTACATGATCTGTAGCTGAAGAAAGCCTAGCTGCCTCAACTAAACAAAATCACTTGCTGTAAGAGCAGTTTTCAGGACAGTGATAAATCACAGTGTAATACAATCATGCATTAAGCTCCAACCAGATGTGAGACTGGCACAAATATTAAAGTACAACTGGGCAGAAGTCAAGTATGTACAAGTCATTGACAACATCAGTGTAGTGCTCTAGACAAGACATTTAAAAGAAATTTACATAAAAACATAGATTAAATTTATCAAAGTTTGATAAATTTTAAGACAGTAAAAAAGTACAGAAAACATGACAAAATAAAAAACCCAGCCAGTTCATACTGTACAGTTTTACTACATTTATATTACAGAATGAAGACAGAAAAAGATACAAGGAAATAAGAGCAAAGAAAATTCTGCTGGCTGCGGCCGGCGGAATTTCATTGCCGATGAGAGATGCGCACACACAGATGCACGCACACGCACAGAAAATAAAGACATAAACCAAAAAAATCATTTACTGTAAGAAACGACAGACAGAGAGGTGGGAACATTTGGCATGTTGCAGCACATGGAGTCATTCCCGATTGGCTAACGATGGTACCTGGCTCGGCTGGAGGTCGCTGGGCTGCCTGAGCGGCGCCACGGACGGAGGAGGCACTCCTGACGTGGACGCGGACCGGCCCAACCGGCAACTTGATTTAGACTCTGGAAAGGGAGAGAGCAGAAACACCAGTGAGCAGGAGCAGGGAACTGCTGCAGCAAGCTGAAACACTGTGGATCCAGGATTTCCTTGGAATGGAGACTCCAGCCTTGGTAACAAGTCTTGGACATTTGGCTGAATCATGAGCAGAAGTTGAGATCAGAAGAGGGGTTCAGACAGGACTCATGCCGTGTCCTGGCCTCTTTGCTCTGGCATCTCTGAGGGATAGAGCATATAACAGCAGACAGGAAGAACACAAAAGAAGCATTCCTGTTTCCCCACTCCCCAACACCTTTTCTACTCCTCATGTAATACAGCAGTGATTAAGGGGGTTACAGAGGCTTCTGGTTTCACCCCTCTATCCCAGAGCTGAGGGACATGACAGCCCAAAGACTGACTGTGCTGAAGAAAAGCATGAAATGCCAGAAAATGAAGGAGGTGTTATGTAAAAGTGGTGAGGATACTGTCACATTTGGGGATTTGGAATGACACCAAAAATACTTGGGAATCTCATGTCAGTGGCAATGAATTGAGAGACATAAAGTAGGAAGAAGAGACAAATCAAAACATCAGCAGTGGCAAAGTGAGTTGCCCAGAATCAAGGTGATAACGGAAGCAACGTCTGCCTTGAGAGAAAGCTCCATTTCAGAGAAGAACTGCACTGAAATGACACAGTTATTTGATTTTCCTTCTGCTGTTTTACATGGAGTAATTTCTGAGAAGGCTCCCCATTGATTTCCAGCACAGTTTACTGTTGTACACACTGACAAGAGGTGACCATGCAGTTAAGGAGGCCTGAACAAAGGTTTTTATATCTAAGCCATGCTGACACCCATGTGCTACCCCAGTGTTCAGCTGGTCTGGAGGAAACTGTCTTTTCTTAAAAAAGGGATCTGCCTATTTCTGCCCAAGAAATTTTTTTTGTCCTTACATTTCCTTTATATGTCTGAGGAAGCACCTCTCAGTCTATGGCTCTGCCCAGATCAATGTATTCATTCTCTTCATGTTTCATAAATTTCTTCCCAACCCTGCACCTGCTTTTTCTATTTAGTGGGCAAACACTGAAAACATTTGGACTCACCAGACAGATTTGGTACAATAACAGCGTCTCACTTTTCACATTGACAGTGCTGCTTTGCCATGAATAACAAGTAATTACAATACCATGCTTCATTACAATTTAAAGAATTTAAAGTTTTTTTTAAATAAACTTTGAAGAATTCCTCCCATTCAGTTCCATGTTTTCAAGAAGAAAGGAAGGACCTATGCCTCGTGTAGTTGTGGTTTAGCCAGTTTGCCTCTAAAGCACATGTCCTTTGCCTGTGTCTGTCTGAAATTTATTTTCTCATGCCTCATTTACACGGCTGCTTTGTCTGTGTTTGTTTTACACTGATTTCTCTATTTCCTGTGTGGATCTCTAGTATCACCACTGGCCACTGGTTGGGCCACAGCTTGAAAGGAAGCAGATGCCTATCACCAGCATGTCCTTAAAGTCACTTGGCACACCTTGGAAACTTGAAGACAGCTGGCACATTACTCCACATACCAGCAACATGCTGAAATGGATTCTTCCACTCTCACTGATGCATTCTCATTGTCACCTCAAATGCTTATTTTCCTCAGATATTTCAGAATTCAATAGGGCATGGACAACAGCTATCCACTTATGCTGGAGCACTTAGACCAATGAAAGCATCTGTATGGGTGAATATTCATCAACTAAATATTAATAAGTTAGTTAACATCCAGCTGGCTGAGCAGCAAAAATATTTATGCTGTTCACCGAATGCATTATTCAATTCACTCTCTCCTAGTCAGTCTGTAAACACACCACGAGTCAACACAGCCACAGGCACACAGAAAGGAGCAGACTGGCCTCCTCCATAACCTTGCTTTTGTACACAGTCTGCTGGTTTGCTTTTTTTGGACTTGGGCAGTTACTCTGAAGGTTGATTAGATTTGGTTTTGTTCTGATTTCACACTGTCTGTGTGCCAGATTTCTGACTGTTCCTTTCAGTAATATAGATATAATAATGGATCTCATTATTATACCTCATCTCTCATCTCATGGAATTTTGCTGGGGTTTCAGAAAGGACAAGAATTGGGGTTTTTTTCAGTTGTTTTTCTCTACTGCTAAGTAAAGATTCTGTTTCTGCTGTGAGAAGCAGAATCAGACACTCAGCACATAAAAAACTCCAAGACACTGTCTGACTATGCTTCTGAATTATTTTCTTTGCTTTAGGAAAGCAGAAAGAAGTGTCATAATTTCCAATTTGGATCTATGAGCAACAGCAAGAGATTACCATTTCCTTGCCAAAGAGAATCCTTTCATCTGGCATCAAAGAAATAAAACCTATCACACACAGATGAAGTATTAGTTCCTTTATCTCCCTGTAATATATGTTACAGTATTAAGGAAACTATTGTGATTTCCATGGTGATCCTCACCAAACGTTGCTTCAAACATGGCTCCATCTAGCTTTTGTATCTCAGTGGCAATATTTTTAGACCAAATGAATACTGTATTCTACTGTAATTAGGGGTCTGAGT
Source organism: Leptocoma aspasia (assembly GCA_013399835.1). Classification (NCBI taxonomy): domain Eukaryota; kingdom Metazoa; phylum Chordata; class Aves; order Passeriformes; family Nectariniidae; genus Leptocoma; species Leptocoma aspasia. Next base: position 208,411 of record VXAX01000068.1, on the reverse strand, counting down.
AACAGCACACCACTGTGGGGAAAAAATACTCCATAAATGGTCTGTTCTTTAAGTGCTGCACAACTCTCTGCTCTGTATTATGCAGCATGTTATTTTTCAGTTATGAGCAGCTTATTCACTGTACTGGGGCTATCTGGGTTTTCCTATTTAATGCCAAGAATCTTAAAGGAAAAACTACTGCTAGCAAATATCAGGGATGGTTTCTAGTGTTTAGAAATTCATGATTATCTCTTGTGGATGATACTGAGACAGCTCAGTATTAACATTTGAAATGAGTAGTCTTGGACTTCTTGAGAAGCCTCTAGTGACAGTAATTCATGGTGTGGAGCCGAGTTGTCCTGATAGGCACATGGGGAAGGCTCTGTAGGCCAGGGGATGCAGGGCATGTGAGCAGCCTTTAGAGATGCCCCTTGCAACCAATGGGCAGCATGAGGTCTGAATTCAGCAGATTCTTGGGGGTACCCAGAAGGCTGTGAAATATTATGCACAAAAATGTTCATAGAATTCAGTTGGTGTATTTGGAAATTTAGCGATATTATTTTGCACAGCTTCAAATGTCGCATCTCTCACAGGGACATGATATGAAAAATGCACTGCAGGTCTCTGGGAGCCAGGCGCAGTGTAGTGCTAGGAGGGCACAGTGGGCTCAGTCCCCTCTTAAGGCACCCACAGTGGCCACAACACCCCAGTGGAGTGGGACCACAACCCCCTGAGACCAAGCAAACCCACACACAAAATCAGCTGCAATGGGCCGAGCATCGCTGTGCTCTCGGCTTTAAACCCAGTCATGACAGCACCAGGAGGGTTACACATGGAAACAGGCAAGCATTTAGTTCCAAAGGGCAGCATTAAGGATGAGAATTTTAGAACAGACTGTGCAACACAGAAATTCAGGCTTTCCAAACACAGATAGGATTGCCTTAAAGTTGTGTATTTAATCATGTGTCTAAGCACTCATATAAATGGCTTGTTTTCCAAAACCATGGGGGCTGCCAGCATGACTAAAGACTTAGAGGCTTGGCTGATTGTGTTTGGGACACGGGGTGTTGTAGGATTTTCCTCAATAAAGCACAGTGCTGAAATGCCACAAGGTTTTATGGAAATATTTTCAATCAGTTTTATATCAATGTGCCATGGCTTTCTATATTCTCCAGAAGTACAACAACTCTTCACGATTTTTATTTTTGGATCTTAATGGGAAGAGTTCTTATTCATCCAAGGAAACCTTCATTCTGCCTATCCTAATCTTAATTCAAAAAAATGCTCTGGCTGTCACTTACATTGGAGAAGCTTCTTATCCTGTCACAGTCTCTTCTTTGCACATGAAAAGAGAAATATTGCTTATTTGCTACAGCTGCCAAGAAATGCGTTTTGAATTAAACAAGGCAACGTGACAGGCTGAGAGCAATCACATGAAAAAAAAAAGAAAAAAAAAAGAAGAACAAGAAGAAAAAGAAAGCATGTATAGTGGAAAACTACATCACACCAAGTATCTTCATATTGGCCTAAAAAGAGATGAGTAAGCTGAAATATAACTTGAAATTATGAAACACTGGGGTGGAATAAACTATATAGTTTTCTGCTATCTGAAAAAAGCATTTAGCACTTTTTTATTGGCAGAAGCCAATTAGTGGTAAAATATCACAGCAGCATGTCAAACTGAACAGTTTTCACAAGGGGAGCGCTGAACCTGTGGAACTCAGTGTTACCAGATATCCACAGGTCAAAAGTTTAGCAAGTCTCAAACCCAAGTCAGGTAATGAGCAAAACCATGTCTTGAAAAGGAGCCCTCTGTTTAGGTTTGGGGGATATTTTACCCAAAGGGAAAAGCTGTTAGTGGAATATACTTTGTATCCTGAAATATGGGTGTTTATTTTCTTTGTAAAGCTTTTGTTGTAGGATTTGGCTGTGTTTGTTTGCTATTTCCTGGCTTTTTGAAACACAGGCGTTTTGTATCTTTGTTCAGGTTTTCTGTGTGTGTTTTTCTTACACCTAGGCAATAATTTTACTCCAGCCAGAATGGGTGTGATCCCACATCCTGGAGGTCACACAGCAGGACCACGGGCACTGGCGGGATGCCCTCCGTGTGCAGCTCCCAGGACTGCTCGTTTTATTACAGGTGACAGGCACTGCTTGGGAGCAGACTGTGAGCAGAGAACATGAATGACCAGGGCAGGCAAGGTCTGGGCCTCATTGGGCACTAACATAAAACCCCAGCATTAAGTTGCCTTAATGTGGAGAATCCCTGTGGATCTAGGAGCACAGAGCCTGTGAGGTGAAAATGTAGGGGTTTGTGGGACTACTGAGTCGTCCTTGTGTGAAGCAGACCTGGCTGGCACGGACTGACTTTTTGCTGCTATTCCCTTCTTACACCAATGGAAGCATCTTGTTCTTTGGGCTTTCCAGGCTTTGCCCCATTCCCAAATAGATGAACTTAAAATATCCATTGCTTTCGGAAATCGACAATGGCCAGTAATGGCCAATGATGGCCAGTAATTCCAATGAAGGGTGGGCATTTCCTCCCTTCCTGATTACCTATAATGTTTTCAGGTGGAATATTTATGGCTGGATGAGCCACAAGCTGGTGGCGATTCAAAACCAGGACGCAACAGAGTTTCTGAGATTTTAAAGGCAGGGCAGTGCCTGTCTCCAGCAGCAGGTGGCAATGCAAAATGCTTCTTCGTTGCAGTTAGGAAAAAAGCAGCAGCATTCCAGAAAATACTCTTCAAGACTCCTGGAGTGAAGTTATACAGATTCTGTGTTACAGATTGTGTTTGGCTGTTCATTATAATTGCACTGACTTTCCTAAAAGTCAGCATGCCCCCAAATCACACTGCTTTCCATAAGAAATTATAGGATGCCAAGAAACAGAAAGTGCCCTTGACAAATTCTGTCACAGAACAATCAGGCATTAGAGACAGTGATAACTGTGTGCAGCTGACAGCCTAGGCTCTTGAACAAAATGGACAGAAAGTTCAAGATTCTGTTTAGAGATGGCTCATTCTTCCTCTGATATTACTGGCAGTTTTGGAGTTGGGGAGAATCCACCAAAAATCAGTAATCTCACTCAGGTGTTTGCCCAGGCCACCCCAGTTCCCAGCTCATCTGTGCTGGAGCAGAGCCGCCGATGAGCACACATGGGAAGTTCATTCTCATCCTTTCTCTTTTACAGCAGAGCAATTCAGCCCTATTTTTAAAAATTTATTTCAATATTGCCCAAATAGATGCCTGTACCAGTGTGGATCAGGAGGCAGGTACCAAACTGCGGTGTTTCAAGGACATGTCTGCACAAAAAAAAAAAAAAAAAAAAAAGGAAAAAAAAAAAAGTAGCCTTTATTTCTGTTATCTACCATGTTGCAAAGAGAGCAAGAGCAGTGATGACTGTACTGGGGACTGCCTCGATTTTATTTGGTCCTGAGGTAAATCTAAGTTATAATTCCTAGTGCAGAATTACTTTATCTCCTTGACTCCAGAAAGCATTAGTATTCATATGAAAGTATTAAATCTCTTTTCTTGCATTCTGTTACAGTTTTAATTTAATTGCAGAGAATGAGCTGTTACAGCTCATGTACAAGTTCATTGAGGAGAACTGTGTACAGCATTCTCAATGCAGTGCCCCACCAAGTAAAGGTAAAACATGTTGCTCAGGCAACAGCAAGAGACACAGGGGAAAAAATATTCAAGGCAATATTCATCAAATGAAATATCATAAATCTGCAGGGAAAGAAAAGTCATAATCAGCTCTCAGATTTTAATCATAGAAAGGAGTCAAAATTCAGCCAAGAAAATAAAATTTTTCTTTGACAGTCCTAGCAATGTAAGACAAAGTCACAATTAACTAAATCAAGGCATGATTCAACAACTATTACAGTTTGCTGATGCCAAATGGAGATTGAGGCCAACATGTTTTGTCTGCTTTTGTAGATCAGCCAACTCTTTAAAATAAAACTGCTGCAGAAATGTTGGACAGCAGTGTTATATTTTACTGAGGGCTTACTCTTCAATTTTTACTTCTTTACTACTCTGGTCCATAGTGTCATCTTGCAGAACTGAAGAGGTTGGTACACATCTTTGGTCTAATTATTGGTGTCCCAATACTTTGATGTGGTAGCTTTAAACCCATCCTTTAACCTGCATTAGCACAGATGACAGTCTAATACAGTGGGAACAGAATTTTTACCAAAAGCTATGAGTTAATCTGGAAAATTCCCACCTGCCAGGAAGTTTTGTGAGAAGAGACAAGTAAGCAAATGGCAGTAACACAAAAAAGACCTGTGCTAGAGTCATAAGTTTTGCAGAAAAGTCACTTTCACTGCACCAGGAAGGACTGTTTGGGGGGTCTGTAGCAAGCAAAGCTGGACTATATGATTGCTGCAAATGACATTTCACATCAGCAAAGCCTCTTCAACTTATACACTGAGTTTCAGGTGTCATTTTCAGCAATTCAGGGACAATGTGAGTCCCATTATCACACAGGGAAGCGATGTTCTGGGTGAGGCATGAGCATCTCTGCTCACTCAGCAGTTTAAATACTCCTTGCTGCCACTCACTGCCCAGCAGATCTCTCAGGCAGGAATGATTTCTTGTCTGAGCAGCTCATTCATGCTCTTGTACTCACTGAACATTGACTATGAGGCTTCAGTATGCCAGCTGTCCTTAAAGTGGATATTTCTCACAGTCCAACTAATAAGCAATGAAGTTACTCTTTTAAGAGAGCTGTCAAATCTCAAAAGTACCAATACACTACTCATGCAAGGGCCATAGATATCTCTTTATAGATGCTATCTATTTATCAGTTCTGTTTTTCTTAGTCAATTTATAAAAAAGCCTGTATTATAATGCCATGGTTTATGGCAATTTACTATTTAATATGTAAACATTTTGATTAATAAAATGAATAGGTATGACTCTGAGACTTCTGAAATCCATAGTCACTTTTCTAGACATTTCTGTACAAGCAGAAAGCAAAGGCTGCCTGTGTCCTGTCACAGTGCCCCTCAGTAAGACAGCCTTGCTTTTGCACAGTGTATTTTTATTACTTTATGTGATACCTGAACTTATGAACTTCTTCCTGAGGTGCCATCCTAGGAGTGTCTTTGCCATAGTGTCCCTTTTCAAAGTCAGGTGGAATCCTTTACTTCTTTTAAAGTAGATGACTGACATGTTTACATGCTTCTGTTCCATGCCACCACCCCAGCTGTTCCAGCACAGAGCACGAGTACAGCACAAGCCTTATTAGTGCAGCACCAAATGGGCAGGGCCAAATCTAGAAGATATTGGAAGTCTAAAGAATCTGAATGTTCCTACACCTGTGTATCTTCAGAGATTCTTCATCTCACAAGGAGATTCACTAGATCGCCCCTGTGCTGCTGCGTGACGTACCTGAGCTGTTGCCTCCAGCCAGCATGGTTGGGCTGACAGAGGATCTCCCCAGCCTGCTGGACACCACAGGGGGGCCCGGTGTTCCATCCCATTCCTGAGCTTTCCCTGGCTCCCTAGAGGAAGCTGTCCCATGATGTCCTCTCTCTTTGTTTTCCAGCTTTGGTAGCGGTTCAGTGCTGTGACTTCTGATCTTCAGCTCATCTAGTGGTTCTACAAAACACACAAGTGCACATTTCATTATAGAGTAACTGCTAATCATCCACCTCATGCAATAATCTTTTGCAAAATATCAATCATATATCCTTTAAGGGCAGTTTATAGCATGGTTTTACCATCGAGGCCAAAACCCTGTAGTTTACATAGGTTTCAATACACTTTTTAATTATTAAAAGCACACACCATGAAGCAGATGGATAAAATGTAACATTTCTGTTACATCTTTTATATGCCAGGAAAATAATTTTGAAAATGGTTCCCTACCAAATCGTGGTTTATTAACAATTTATAGAAATACTTGAAATCTTTTCAGCTGTCATTTCATTAGGAGCAAGTTCTTCTTCAGGGACTTTCTAAGGAAGCTCTCTCCTAAGGCAATATTGTGCAAGCAACATATCTGTACTTCTCATAAGCTCTGATAAAAGCACAACACACAATCCACAAAACAAAAGAGCACAAATCCATTTTGGGTGTGCCCAGCACCATAACCTAAGGAATGAAATTGCACTTGGTTGGAAAATCCTTGGAGTCAGAAAATTACTTTCTGCTTGCAACACCACAAGTCAATGAAAAGAGGAGCAATTCAAAACACAGTTGAATGATTTTTTCAAGTGAAGCAGTGATGTCTGCTTTCTTCATGGCTGGTGATTTTCTGTTCCTTTCTCAGGACCCCAATTTCTTTTCTTGCAGGTTGAGCAATGCATGGAGAAAGAATTAATTCCTGCTCTTTCCCATCTGTAGCTGTGAAAAATTCACATGGAAAATTAGATACAGAAGAAACACTGGATTGCTCTTTAGTTGTAAGAGCTAATTACTGTGCCACTCAGTTAGTCAAAGCTGCTGTTTACCTCATTTTGGGAAAAAAAAAAAAATCAGTTTGGAATTTTATATCTCAAACCCAAAGAGATCCTTATGTGATACTCTCAGTTCTAGTCACACAGAATTATTAATCAACCCCCTGAGGTACCTTAATTTCTGTATCTACAGTCTTGGAATCCACATTTGACAAAGACCTTCAAAACTCAAATCTCTTCCATGAGCTTCTAGGTCACCTACCTACTTTAGTGTACGCAAAAAGACTGCAGTGAAAAGTCAAAGTGTTTGTTTTTCCCAGTTGGTAACCCCAGCAGGGTACAAGGTTGAGTAACAGTCTCTATCAATATAACATGACATCTGCCTTTCAGGGACCTTTGCTAGGAGATGTCTGTGACACAGATCTGCCTGTGACTGCAGAGAGACCTGCTAACACAAAGAGCTGTGTGAAGTGAGGGAGAGCCCAAATTATTACCAGGATTAGAACTGTTTCAGTTGAAAGCATCGAGCTATCAAAAGTACTGATGTGTTTTTTCACATAACAGATGCATGCAATCATATGTGATTTTTTTCTTCACACCAGTAACATTCACCTCTTTAAGATACTACTTATCTGGGAAAAGGAAAGATAAAAACAAAGTTACAAAATTCTTTGGAAATGCACACAATCCTCTTTCCCAGTAGTACAGGATGGTGTCTAGATTGCAGTTTATTCTTCATAGCAAAATGAAGAGAAACCCAGAAGACTAGAATGTGTTTTTAGAAAGTAAGAATTGGACCCTGCAAGTGCCCTACCAAATTAATGCATCATTCAATAGAGTTAATTTATTATGTCATCCAGCTGCTCCTGGAAACGCCGTGACTACCTTAGTGAAAACCTTCTCTGTGTGTGCCTCATTGACACTACTTGAACACCACCCCTTGAAATTTCACACGCATGCAGTCAGCCCTTTTTCACAGTGGAAATGCTCTGGCTGAGCGTGTAGCTAAGGGTTTATCTACTTCAGTTTATTTAACAGAGAAGCATTTGTACTTGCTGTCTGATAAAAAAGATTTGTGCATTCTTAGTTTTATTGTCAGCTGAATCAAAGCACAGCAGTTCTTTGCAACCAGCTGGAAACTGTGGAACTCTTCAGACTAAATAAAGGTTTGGTTTATAGTCTAATTTTTTATAAGGTGTAGAAAATCAGTTTTCAGCTGGCTGTCTAGACTTTGTAATTTACATTCCACTATCCTTCTTGGGGATTTTCAGTTCACAGTTTATCTGAAAAGTAATATATCCTAAAAATGAAAAGCAGATTGAAACAGATTATAATGTCATGTAGCCCATCACAGAGCCTGAATCATTATTATTTTGTGATCATTATCAGTAACAATGATACACAGACAGAAAACAACATGTCAGTGTTTTATGTAGTTTTCTGTAATATTACTTTCCAGCTCACTTGTAAATACAGAAAAAAATGAAAAAGAAAATTATTACCTCACTTTTACTCAAATATTTTGGGGAGAATTTTAGAATAGTTTCAGCTTCTTTAATAAATGTCAATGGGAATCGTACTTAAACTCAATTTAAAAAAATTAAGAAATCACTCTGCTATCTCTTGGTTGACTGAAAGAGCACTTCAGTTCCAATGTGCCCAGGACAGGTCCAGAAGTGCAGAATGCTCCTCTGCCAGGTCTCAGCCCATCCCTGGCACATTTGTTGACTGTGCCAGCCACTTGGATGTTTTTATTTTGTCAACTACTCCCTGCTGCAAATGTAGATCCACAGAGCAAGCTAAGTGGCACAAATTATTGTGTCTCATAAGGGCACATTCCCTGCTCCATGTTTCGGCTCCTGCAGCCTGGCACAAGGCATTGGCAGAGAGCAGAACAGGCCAGTAGTTACCTGTGGGGTGGGGATCTTATGATCCAGTGAAAAGCAAACCAGGATATTTTACACAGAGTAACCCTTTATAAAAGCTACAGCAGGATTTAAATGGCCACTTTATCCCTATTGATCCCATCCTGAAAACAGGAACTCTTAGCAGTCAGATATATCTGTATACAGAGGCACAGCTGAAAGGTAACAGTACCGGCTGCACAGCTCTTTTTAATTTTTTTTTATTTGGGAAGTGAAGAAACATAGGTAGGATCTAGGTTATCTTGTGCTGTTAAAAACCTTGATTTGGAGGTAGGAAATATCAAAGTTCACTATTATGCTGGGAGTTCACTGAATCACATGGTGGCCACCAGAAAATCTTTTTGCAGTCAAGTGCTACCTTTTGAAAAGCTGAAATTATTATTGAAAGCATCTTTATTGTTCAATACTTCTTCCACCAAAATGGTACATAAAAATGTAAATTTAAATAAATAATTCACTGCTTTAAATGTTTATGGACACAGTTGGTTAAACTGCCATAAAGGCACTCAAATGTTTCAAGCACTTTGAGCTGTCATTGTATTTCAGTATGTAAAGATATGCATTTTTCTTATTTATTTCACCTGAATCTCAGACTTTTCCATTTAAAGTATAAGACAGTTAAAATCTCTTATAAACTACATATTTTACAAGTGATTGGCATGTACAATCTCCCCTCTAGGAAAGGTCCCCTAATAGCTGTGCACTAGACAAGGCTGGCATGTGAGCTGTTATACTAGAAAACCTGGAAATGCTAAAGGAACTAGGTGCAGGATGAGACTGCAGCCAGCACGTGTGTGTGATGGTCAGTGTGTG
>VXAX01000068.1:111406-198600 GCA_013399835.1 Leptocoma aspasia | reverse complement strand
TGTGATGGCCAGTGTGTGTGTGATGGCCAGTGTGTGTGTGATGGCCAGTGTGTGATGGTCAGTGTGTGAGGGTCAGTATGTGATGGCCAGTGTGTGTGTGATGGCCAGTGTGTGTGTGATGGCCAGTGTGTGTGATGGCCAGTGCCACCCAGACGTGCCCCAGGCACAGCTGCACCAGTCCCTGCTGGCACAGGGGGCACCACGGCAGCCTGAGCCTGTCTGCCTGAGCCTCCCACAGGCACTGCACCTAGAGCAATGCTGAGCCTTCCAGAGAATCCCAGTTTCCTCTCTCTGCACCCCAGGGCTTTTTATTTACCTTTACTACACATATAAAAATTAGAACTGCCTTTTAATGGATTTCCTGATGTGTGGTGCTTTGTCTGATCTGCACAATTGTAAATTCCAACCTCTCCCAAAGAAAAATAACCAGCTATTAATACCAGATACAAGAAACATGGATGATGCTCAGTGTTTCAGCCATTAAAAAAAGAAAAGAAAGAGCATATTATTCTGTCAATTAAACCCATATCCTCATCTTTATTAACTATAGTGGTTTGTCTATTCTGACTTCATCTGCTTGCTAATTAAGCAGAAGTTTGCTTTGCATATCAATTTTTAATACCCCTTTTTTACAGTTAAGTGAGAATTGCAGCAGCCAGCTTGTTCAATTAAGAGCAGCTCTGACCTAGTTCCATGCAAAATCAATAGAAAGCCTGAAAGTCTCACAAACCATCTAACATTTAGGGAAGACACAGCTGAACTGCTTCTTGGTGTTCATGGAACACGTTTCTGTGAACAGCGTAGGGCTTCTTTTGTTTTATGTGGTGAAATCCAGTGGAGATCACATTTGCCTGCTACAGACAGCCAAGGGAGGGGAAGAGGGATTGCTGAAGAAAATGCATTTAGATGATTTTCTGTGGCTGTCCCAAACCTGCTAAGTGTGCAATCCTGGTTAGGAAAACAAGACAGGAAAAGAAAAAGCCACAATAGAACTAACTGAAGACTAATAGAAGAAGGGATAGATTTATAGCAAAAGATTTATACCATAGATTTATCAACCAAGAATTAAGAATAAAAATATTCAATTAAAATTACAAAATTTATGATCTGGTTGAAAAAATAGAATAGAATGCTTTAAGTTTCAGTAAATTTCAGCTGGTGGCATTTGTCCCTTAAAAGACAAATTTTTAAAAATTCACCATTGTAAGACATATTCAACATTATTTGACGTCCTATGGTAAGAAGAAAAATCCTCTTGTATATTGGTTGAAATAAAGGAAAATTTGTTTTTACTATTAAATAAGGAGAGATGTTTTTCATCCCTAGAAGTGTTCAAAAAATGCATGGATGTGGCACTTTAGGACATGATTTAATGTTGAACATGGTAGTGGTGCTGGATTGGCAGTTGTAACTAATGATCTTAGAGGTCTGTTCCACCCTTAATTCTATGGTTCTATGACTGATCCAAGATGATCATATTTTGGCATATATTACAGAAGTGGTGACAATCACCTGTGTAAACCCACCACAACCAGTTTCCAACAGGGCCGTCACTATTTCTTAATTATTCACTCCGTGCTTGATTTTCTAAGTGTGCCTATTCTGCTGCAAATCATATCACAGCTCCATCATCTGACCAATGAGGACACATCTGGAAGATATGGACAGTACAGATGTACTACTAAAGTAAATAAAAGCAGTGTCCTGGGACTCTCAACATTACATCAAATGGCAGTCTATTAACAAGTTTTCTATTTAATTCAGACTAGTTGCAATTACATAATTTAGCAGAACACTTTATTATCTGAAATTCACTGCATTTTTTTAAATCATTTTCCTTTCAGACCTTGGAATGCTGGAAATTTTTGACTTGTACTCAGAATAACCTTAAGAAAAGACTGTATCCTCTGGTGCCTTTTTGGGCAAAAACCTAATTACAGCAAGTCAAAGGGAATTCTGTAATTGACTTCAACAGAACAAGGATTTTCCTGCCAGAAGTTGTTAACTGGGGCTAGCCAGTCATGCTGATTCATGGGAATGTATGGAATCATGGGGAGCTGCAAACATTTCTCTTACAACATTTGTGCACCCAGATCTGCTGATAATCCAATCTGTGCTTTCAATTTAAAAAGTGAATGTATGAAAACATACATTTCATACCTGCATTTGGGTATGAACAAGGTCTATGACTGCAGCAGATAGGATTGAAGTAGGAGAAGGAAGAAGCCTAGCCTGAAAAGTCTGAGTGTGGCAGGTTTGTGAAATTTTGGTTTCACTGCCATTAGCCTTGGACTAATTAGCAGCACACATTGCACATAAGCACAGACTGCCATGCCCACCCTAGACTCTATCAGGATCAAAGAAAACACTGTTAATGAACCCTGCAATGAAACTGTACAAATCAGTCTCTGTAAAAGTGACCCAACTGTAACCTGGCATTTGATTTGAAGGGATGGCACCTACTCTTGCTTAAAGGCTTTCCTTCTCAGCCCCATTCATTTCACCTCTCACTCATTCTGTTATTCAGGTTCTTGAAACACACCCTTGATCTTTGAATGAGGACACAATGGTTTGATGGGTCCTGCACACACCCTAGCACAATGTGGCAAGAAATCATGAGGCAAGAGTGAGCCAAAAGAGCTGAAGTACAGAGACATTTCAAGAAAAAATGTTTTTGTAGAAAGTTCATGACCTTATGTTTCAAAGCTTCACTTCAAAAACATCAATCTTGCATGGAAGTCCTGACTATATTAAACTTGTCAACACTCTTTTGTCAAGTTTTCTGCTGAAAAACAGCCTTTGAACTCTTTCAGGAGTTTGAATGTAAGGTTTTTCCATTTTCTGAACACTTTAATTTCTTCTAAAGAGTATGCTTTTATCCAGATTCAGTAGTAAATGTTAGTCAGAAAATGAAAATATAGTAAAGGATATGGATTGTGAAAACTGGGGATGAAAACCCTCCCTTTTGTATGTGCACATAAAACTATCAATTTCAAAGTTGAAGTGAAAATGAATTCTCTCCTGGCTATTTTGTCTATGGTTTAACTAGATGTATGAAAAACATTTTTATTAATTCATTTCTCTTTATTGGCTTCATTAATGAATTAAAAAATTTGCCTTTCATTATTAGAACACCCATGCCAATTGCACAGCTCTCCTTTTATTCAGTATGTTACCTGTAAGAGGGAATCTTGACACTTCCTGGACACTGACCTCATCTGAATTTTGCTCTCTTTTACAGAGCCAGGCACAAGCACCTAACATTGCTGTGCAGCCTCTGTGCCTAGCTCCAGGTCAGGACCCCAAGAGATTTTTGCTATGCAAGTAAATGCTTAAGAGTCCTCCCTGCTACAGGGAGATTCCTCCCTGTTACCTTTATGTCATTCTGGCTTTCTGTGCATTTTAACAGAATTAATTATTTTAGGCCATCCCCACTTTCTAATTAGAGGTTTCATTTTATGAACTGGTTTTATTCTTGCTAGAAAAGCAACTGTGAAGCCATGCCAGCACAGACTTCCGATATTGAGGAAATAAGTAGAATTGCAGATGGTCTCGTAACAGCTCTGGCTGATGTCTGTGCTTGCAAGGCCTTACGATTATTGCCTTCACAAGTGTGCAAGCAGCTACTGTGGCTGGCACAAGGCTCTCTGTCTGTGTTACAGCACATGCAAACTACATAGAAATTACACAAACATTGCTGGAGCAGCAAACTAGATACAGATTTCCTGGAAGAAGGTACTTTTCGAGCCATGAATTCAAATTCACACACAACAATACAGTAATTGCCATCTTCAGTAAAATTAAACACACAGTTTCTCTCTTTCAGATGAGTAGTTACAAGAACAATGGTTTTTCCTTACTCATTCTTAAATGCCAGATAAAGTGCTAATTGCATGTTACTGCTTTAACAATAAAATAATTATTAGGGATGGATAATTCTGTTCAAAGGAGTGAAAGGAACATGAACCTTCACATCAAATTGAATGTAAAGAAACCTGATTTTTTAATATACATGATTATCCTCACAATTATTTCCTCAGTGTTCCTGTACTTTTCACCTTACCTATACCTAGCATGTTTGTACACCCCAGCAATTTCATAGTTTGATATTTGAATCATTAACATGTATAACCTAAATAAAACCATTTCTAACACTTAGATTTTTCTTATTACTGTGATAGAGTCTTGGAAGGTTCAGAGAAAATTTCAGGGGAAGCACATCTACCTTTCCTCCATTAAGAACACAGGACTCTTTATCGGGATATTAGCTCTTCTCCCAGGCAACTAATGAAAGCAAAAGAGGAAATGGCCTCAAGCTGGACCAGGGGAACTTCAGGTTGGACATCAGGAAGAGCTTCTTCACTGAGAGAGTTGTCAGGCATTGGAACAGACTGCCAAGAGAAGTGATGGAGTCACCATCCCTGGAAGGGTTCAGGAAATGAGAGTCTGTGGCTTGTTTAGCAAGGTGGTGGTTGGTCAAAGGCTGAACCCCATCTTGAAGGTCTTTTCCAACCTCAGTGATTCTATGGGTAGATTAGATAAAACACTGACAAAAAATGTGCAGCATATCATGGCATTCATTCACTACTCAGTATTTATATTATTCACTACAACATTCTAGAAGCCAAAGTAAGAGTGGTTTTGCAAGGAACAGCAGGCTAGGACAAAGAGAGGACCCTCTTGTGATAATTTATAATGGGATCCCCTGAAGTATATCTTCAGGGACTTTTGCATTGGGTCTTTAAGGATGGGGTTTGAAAAATGAACTTGCTCAGGCAGGAACCAAATCAGTCATGCCAAAATAAGTGTGCCCTTTTAAAATGGATATATAAACCACTCAGCCCAAGATATTGCCAGTGTTTGTTACACAGACCTGTGAGGTAAAATCATTTTAAGAAATATAAAGAGGAGAAAGAGCAGTCAGAGCTATTGGATTTTGGAAATGAGGGAATAAACCTTGTTCTTCCCTTTACTCCCCACAAAGTTCCCATCATCTTCTCTTAAATCAGAGGTTCTACAGCTGTGTCACTGTAAGAACAGATAAGGCATTTAATTAAACATTTTCCCTTGTAAAGATGCAATAACAGCAGCTCAAGAAATCATTGAATCAGTTTTCAGATCATAAGTTGGTGAGCAAAAGTATTTAATTTAACAGTGACCTCAAGAATCTCCCCTAGCTCTGATGTAGATATTCCAGTTACTGAAGAAAAAAAAATGCAAGTTTTGTTTGCAAAACTGTTTTTTTCTCTTGTGTTTAATTTTGAGGAAACTGTTATGATCTGCTCTGTTTGAAACTTGTGCAGTATTTCACCATCCTAAAGTTCCCAGTCCTTAGTTTGGTGGTGGTAGTATGGTCTGAGTGGTTTTGATTACTTTTCCTAAACAACACTGTGATCTCCTTCCCTGTGATTTGGTTTAAGCAAAGAGACTTAAGTACTATCTCTATACACTTGCCCATGGAAAATGTCAAATGGGGTTCAAAGTGCTTTATGAACACTGTGCTTAACAATAAATACAGACCTTCCTACTAATAATCTCTACTTTTACTTTTAGGACTTAACAAACAAAAATGCACTTGAATCCTAATGCAAAGAAAATCTGACTCTTAATTCAGAAAAAGATGTATTTCCAGGTCCAATGCTTGGTTATAAAGAGAAGTTCTGACAGAGCTGGCAGGTTGTGCTCTCAAGCCACTGGCACTGCCAGCCCAGCCAGCCTCATCCGATGTGTCTGCGCCAGCTTCCTGAGTGGAGGAAACATAAATAACCCCGAACCATTCTCTTAAATCAAAGTACTTCCACTCCTATCCTCCTTTTTTTTCCCTTAGTTCTTTCACTGATACCCTACACTGACACCACATCCTCTGAAAAAACCACAATGGGAAATTTTAAGAAAATGTATTTAGCAGTTTTGTTGAAGCCGATATATGCTTATGGAGAATATCACCAGATTAAGCATTTCTTGCCATTAAGATTGAGCACCCATAAGTTGGTCATAAATTGTGTGGTCCTGCTTGAAACAGAAAGGCAATAAACTCTCCAATTCAGCATCCTGCTGTATCACTGCACCATTTTGAATACAAGCTGTTCTAGTCACAAAGGACACATTTATTTTCTTGAAGCCAGAGACACAGATGGTATAAACTGGAGTACCTCTCCCGATTTCAAATAAAAAGCAATGATTTATAAGTGCTGAGGATTTGGTCTAAAGGTCAAGATATTTCTCTGGCTTAGAAAGCTCTGTTCAGGGGAGTGGGGAAAATCAATGGCACTTAAAACAGAGAACATATTATCATTATCCACGTCCTTAAGTGCAGTACATGTTATACTGCTTATTTACCATATAGTGAACTGGGTGCCAGTAAGTGAATTTAAGGCATTTTTCACCCTCTATTTTTAACAGCTTTTAGACATCTCAGATCTTACTGTACATTAAACCTAAAGAGAATGTCTTTTTCATTACTTTACCTGAAACCATTTTTTTACTTGAAATATAACAGAGAATAGCTTGATCTCTTTTTATTTTTTACCTGTTACAAGTTTATTTCTTCAGAAAAAGAAATTTTATCAAGCAGTCAAGTAGTATAAACAGAAGGAATAAATAAATCTGTATACATCAATCAGAGACAGCAGCTGTTTCCAGAAAAACCTGAGCAATTATTTATGAAATTATGTCTTCTTGAATGCTTCTGCATACCCTCAGAATCCCGGGAGGGCCTGATTTCCTGATGAGCCTAAATTGCTGAATTAGAAGATGAGACAATGCCATGGTACCAATTAGCAAAAGTATTGCATATTGTCTCAAAATGCTTGTTTTCTGTTTTAATAACTGCATCTAACAAAGACATTCCTTCATCCAGAGGATGGAGGAACATCCCACCATCAATGACTTGAATGACTAAATGCTCTTAAAATGGCCATACTCACTTTTGTGTGAAAGCAGCAAGGCAATAAACACACAGCATGCATTTCAGTCAAGGAACAGGTGTCCCTTGATTTATCCATTGGAAACAAGTTCTTAAACCTGACATTACCCTTGGTGCTGAGAAAGCATGGAATTACTATCCTGCAATGCAAAATGGGGCAGTGATGGTGGAGCTGTGGCATGGAATTGTCGTGCTGGATGTGCAAGGTCCCACAGGGCTGCCGGGGGTGCTTCCACACCTTTCCCTTTTGTGCCTTTGCTTTGCAGCTCCCTGCTTCCCATTTAGAGTAAACAAGACCAGGTGAAATTATGTTTTCTTGCTTTTTGTGGACTTAGCTGAAAGACCTCACAGACACATTATGATTTTTCTTTCTAATTATTGTCTGTGATTGCTAAGTGGGGAACACATGTCAGTTTCAACAAGAGTCTCCAGCTGGCTGAATTAGCTGATCAAGCCCAAAGTATTTAGTCCAGTGCACACCTTCCTTTGCTGGGGATCTAAGGACTACTGTGGAAGGACAACATGGCTGAAAGCAGCACTCAAGACCACTGAAATGCAAAGTGAATCTTGTTTTTTCTCTGGAATTTGGCTCCTGAAGGATGCTGACCATATCTGGTCATCCCCATGTGTACACTTCAGGCATTTTCAGTGCTGCCCCACAACATGGCACAGCCCTCAACAGACCCATCCTTTAGGGGAGGACAGAGCTGTAGATACTCAAGTGACCCTGGCAGATCATGACCTTTGTGGGTGGAGGTGTCCACAGCTCTTGCCCCAAACATGCACTCACAAGCAAGGACCTGCAGAAAGTATTTCTGATGCTGCAACTCCATGGTTTGCTGATATCTTGGTAGATCAGAACAGATGTAGCAACGTAGCCCTCTTGGGGTTTGACTAAATGGAATTTGCTGTGGTAAGATCATATCCTTCCAGGAGTGGATGAGTGTCATTCTCTTCAAAGCTGGTGTTCTCTTTACCTTTTCCTCTAGCACTTTCCCCTGCTCCCATGAAATGTTTGCTTTCAGACCTACTTTCAGGACTGTCAAATGAGATGTGACTGTTTTGATCACCTCATTTAATCCCACAGATTCATGGCTCATCAGATTACAAAATCTTACTATTAGGGAAATGGATGCTTCTTCAGTGATGGAGAAATAAGTACACCTCTGGCTCAAAGGTTCAGGAATAACTGAAAAGCTGTAGCTGTCTCATTAGACTGAATATAACTTTCATACTGCATAGAATCAATTGCTACAATGCAGAAAAAGGAACAGAGAATTAGGTTGACATCCCTTTGTATAAAAGTATGGAAAAAACATTAACCTAGAGGTTAGAAATGAGGTAGGCATTCAAATTTTAGTCTCTAATGCTGACTCGCTTGTGCAGTAGTTGAGCAATGGATGTAATGAAGTGTCTATAATGGTTTCTATGGCCAGCCTCATCTTGCAGGCAAGCTTTTCCTCATCAGGACAACAGAGGCTGAGAAAGTATACAAATGAGAAGATATGCACACAATGCCATCCCAATCCCACTCCCCTTAGGCCAACATTTCTCATCCTAACTCTGTTAGAAATACATCAACTGAAATCCTGCCCTATGCCCCCCATTCTGGACTTAATGCATAAAGATAGAGGCTGAATGGGCCCACATGGGGTGAATTTTCACTTGATGCATCTCCCAAACTCTGTTCTCCGTCACACTGTTCTATCTAACAAGGAACCCAAAGCTGACTGTGAAACATGGACTTGGATTAGAAGGGACCTTAAAGATCATCTGGTTTCAACCTCCCCGCCACAGGCAGGGATGCCATTTGCTAGATCAGGTTGCTCAGGGCCCCATCCAATCTGGCCTTGGACACTGCCAGGGATGGGACATCCAATACTTCTCTGGGATTTCTAGCTTCCTGGAAAGCAGCACCATAAAAAAAAAGAGAGGGAAAAAAATCCTACTCTAAGTCTCAGCTTCCTGAAGTCAGCCTAAACTCCCTTTTAACAACTGAGCCACTTCAGCATCCCTCCTCTCCTCACACTATTTGATATGTTTAGATTCTTAATTCAGTACCAGCCAGGAACAGGAAATGTTAATAATTATCCCAATTTTCAATCACTATAACTGAATTTTCAGAGTAGCACGTTCACAAGTTTCCTCCCTTTATGTGACTAGAAGCTGAAGAATGAAACTCCTGTAGGCAAACACCAAAGCAGCTGTGAAGCCCTGCAGAGCAGCTTAGGAAAACAAAAACCTGAGCTGCTGTGCATCACTTGTTCTGATCTCACACCTTGTGCTCATCCAGAGTCAGAGCACACAGCTGAGGCCACTGCTCTCTTGTGCAGCTCACGAGGGTGAATGTTTGCAATAATCGCTCAAAACTGGCATGAAGCTCCCAGGAAACTGTGAGGAAACAGAAGCCTTAACAGATGGAAACAATCAATACACAGAAAGAAAGGCTAGTCCTGACAAGGATTTACAGGACCATCTCACAAAGAAAGCCTTGGAGCCATACACAGCCTGAAAGCCAGTGCAGTGCAGTGCACAGCAGCCTCTGCTCTGCTCTGTAGGGTGTGGGGATGCCTCCAGGCACATGACTCCTCATGGAGTACAGCATGTTTCTATGGTGCAGGAATGACAGAAGGAGCAAGAACAGCTCCAGAAAAGCTTCGGACCATTCCCTTCCTCTCCCTCCATAAATCCCTCTCTACTGAAGGACACAGGTAACACAGACACTCAGTGTGCACAGTGACAAAGGGACTGTGTGGTTCCACACAGCTGGCCATCCTCAAACACCTTCCAGCTGCTTCAGGAAAGGGCACAGTCCTGCAGCCCAAGGACACCTTGCAGTGTTGGTACCCTTTAAATAGTTTCCTTCTAACCTCTGAGGATTGACACTGTATTTCACAGGGGTCTGCCAAGTGCTAAGGCACACTGCCATGTTATCCCACACAAACACAGAAAGGATTAAGGAACTGTCAGTGACAATTAGTCACAAATATTTCTCTTTTCCACTCTTTCACATTCTTCATGTTCTACACCTTTCTTCAGTTTTCTGTAGGGTTGTCTACATTTTTTTGCATTTTTTTTCATAATGTTCCACCATTTTTTAAAATTTCTGATTTGGCCTTACAATTTACTTTTCTTTATTATTTTCTCCCAACTTTCATAATTGTCTGTAATACATATTTAAGATGTTAAAAACATACAAAAGGGTTTTTAGAAAACAGGACAATAAATGAGCTGCTTCTAAAATCCAGATTGGCACATGACAGCTGCAGCCAGTGGATGCTGAGTGTTTGGAGCTTCAATGGAAGCTCATATCCTCAGAAAATGTGGCCCTGAGGTGACAGACTCCTTAGCACCACTGATTTATCCCAGTTTTTCAGTAAAATAAATGAACCCTAAAGAAATAAAATGGAGAGGGATAAAAAATGGCAGAAAAATGAAGAAAATAATACAGAAAGGCTAAAAGGGCAACTTTACTTATACTAAAGCTTTTGACTGGAAATAATTTTTGTGCAGTCCCACCTCCCCAAAAACACTCAAAAATTACATAAATTAAAAGCCAGCAAATACATTTGGAGTTTGGACTTAGATGCTAAATTTACACAAAATGAGTTGCAGTAACTATAAATATGAGACAATTATCTCTGTAATTGCTGAAATATTTTCCAAATAGACTCAGCTGAACATAAAATTTAGTATTGTGCTTATTTTTCAGACTAGCATATGATAGTGAGAACTTCAGACAAGTCACAGGGGCAGAGTTTTGGAGGGTTCAATGAGAAAGTTTTTTGAGATGTGGTCAGAATAATTTTATATTTTAGAAGCAAATATTCTTAATTTCCTAGCATGACTTTGTAAGAGTCATATACCTTCTTCTTTTTTTTGTATGTTTATTATCCTCTATTATGGAAATCTTTCTATATGTAGAGAACAAATTATCCTGACAGGGCAGCCCCAGTCAGTCCCACTCCACATTTGCTCTCCCACTGCTTCAAACACCAACCCAGAGTGGTGTGGGTGCCTTAGGTTTCCAGAGTGATTTCCAGGATCAAGGTTTCTTTAACATCTCAGATGAGTAGCCCAGCCTCCCCTGTCTATCACCATGTAAATCAGGACCTGTAAATGTGGCAGTCTGGTCAAATGCCACATTCAAATCTCCCAATTTAGACTCTTTATGGTGGATCATTTCAATGTAGAATTAGAAGACATAAAATGCCAGACCTGTATGTGTTTTCTATAAATCTTAGAGTGTCTTTTACCTCTGCAATATCTGAACACAAACCTGATTCTTGCTCAGGGCAGTAATCCCATGGGATTTAGTCATACTGTAAATACCAGACAAATTACAATCGGATTAGATGGGCAGTCTGTTCATTTACTCAACACAGCTGTACTCCAGAGTCTTTTCACCACTGGTGTCTATTTATAGCATGAATGTGTTTTTCTTAAATAAATGAACACAATTTCAATTTCATATCTCTCTCGTTCTTACCATCTGTGGCCAATAAGGAACACATTTTTACTTCCTAAGGAGCAAAGAGAGTGTTCCTTGAGAGGCCAACAAGGCTGTTCTTGGTACAGATCTGCAGGGCAAGATTTAGTTTAAATTTATCGATGAAAAGTCCTTTGAAAGTTTTGCATTCAATTTCAGTTGAGTAGAATATAGCAAACACATTCTGGAGATAGGTATGAGGCAGCAGCACAGATATGCTGAAATTTCCCAGGACTTGCAATATTCATGGGAGTAATTTCTCCAGTTCCAAACTTGCTTACACTGGTGAACGTACAAACCTCACGGGGTAGAACTGGTGTAGCACGGCATTCACAGGGGATTTCTGCTCATTTATGAATAAGAAGCATATTTAATTATGTTTGGTATTACCTTCCAAAATCTCCCTAGCATTTCACTGAAATTATTTATAAATGTCACATCACATCCCTCATAATTGTTTCCAATTACAAGAATCATCTTGCCTTTTAGATACAAACTTGCTTCCATCCAGCACACAAATCCGGTGTTACTGTAGTTTTACTACTGCAATCAGTTAATGAAACCCTACTGAATCATGGAGCTGAGGCTTTCATAAAACAGGATTAATGACTACAGGCCATGAAAATACTAAAGGCAAGTAAAGCAAACTGCTGCACCAACCAGTGTTCTCAGTATCTTCTTGCTAACTCTATTCTCACCTTCACCTTCTGATTGCAGAGTCGTTATCCTGATGTGCACAGAGATAAACAAGAATAATACTGAGGCTGGAGAAGTGGAGCCAATGAGTCAGGAGAGATGACTGACCTAACTCATTGCCACCAAGCTTCTCCACTCTTACACACAGGCATGTCCTCACTCAACTGCAGAGGTGTGAGGCACACAGCTCTGCCCGTGGAAACCCACAGGGGGTGTCCTGCTGAGCACCCTGAGCGTGCCCCAAAGTGCTGTGACCACACTGAGATGAGTGCCATAACAGAGTGGCACAAACACAACCAGAAACACAGTGTGGAATTCACTTCCTTTCCATAGGGATACAGTAGGCTGGAAACCAGAGCAGTCTCTTTTATCAGGTATAAACCAGTGCAGTTTATCACACCATATTGAATATGTTAGAGCTGTTAATAGCCATAATATAGTACCTACAAAAGCATGAGAACAGCTGCTCTCCAAAGACAGCTTTTTCATTAGGCAGGTGTCAACAATTCAAAGTCATAAACAGATTTTACTGAAGTGGAGGAGAAAGCGTCCCAAGTCTGCTTTGCACTGAGACAGGAGGTGCTAGAACAGCCTTCCACTGCAGGACACCCACTGAACAGGAACATTTTTGCAACAAAAATACTGGTTCTGCTTTCACACATGTGACTCCTGTTGATTTCAAAAGGAGTTTCCATATTTCACTAGCTCAGAAGTACATGGTGTACATGGTGGAAATCTGAATGCATATGGAACATTGATTTTATGACACAGCATACGACAAGTGAATATTGGCTTAAGGTTTTCCTGCACAGTCTCCTTCTGTGCATTTCTTCCTGTTTGTGTTTATAGGTTATGTGCATTACAGGTTATGTTGGTTTCCAGATCAATTCACAGCACAACCTTCCAACCAGTCACACCAGTTCAGCTGAAAGAGATATTCCATGGCACAGCATGGAAGGAGAGGAAAGGTTTATGCAGAATCACAGAATTATTTAGGTTGGAAAAGCCCTCCAAGATCATCAACCTCAACATTTGCCCCAGGCTTAACCAAGGTTAAGCTGGTACCTCTGGTTGCCTTCATATTTTCCAGGATTTCTGGCCAAGTTAAAGGCAATCAGCAGATAACCCTCAACAGCTACTGTGTGGTTATTTTGCTACAAGCTGCTTACCCTCTTAGCATCCATCAAGAAAGGAAGGATGTGACAAGGTTAGAAGATTCCAACTCACATGGAAAATTTACAGCGGTGGAAAAATTAATGAGAACTGACTCTTTCTGCAAGACCAAGCCATGAATAATACTTCTAAGTGCAGTATGCATCCTTAAAAACCTTAGAAATGTAACAATATGAAGACTAAAGCAATTTTAGCAATAAAAATGTTTCTTTTCATTATAGAAAATTTTTATAAGGAATTCAGAATTCCGAGTTATTTAATTTTTGCAAGCATTTGATTTAGTAAAGTACAGTAGCAGATATTATTATACAAAGATGAGGAAAAATTACATCAATGACTTACTTTCTGCAGGTTCCTTAGATCTTCTGCCACTGGAGGATTTCCTCAGGAGACTTCGTCCTGAGGTGAAGAGGCTGGTTAGTTCCTCCAGAGGACTGGTGGGTGTGCGAGAGCGGGAACTGCTCTGAGATGATGACCCGTAGGTGCTGACAGAGACACTGACCATCTTCCCTCCTTCTTGCAGTGTGTTTCTGGCTGTAGAATGAGGCACTGATGGAGAGCTTCTTGAGAGACTTCCTGAATGTACAGAGTCATAAGGTGGAGGTCTTTTGAGGCTTAATGGGGTAAGAGACCTACCCATACTGACAGGAGAAGGTGAGGCAGAGTGACTTTTAGGATAACCGTGTGGAGACTGCGTTCTGTATAAGGTAGAAGGATGAGGAGGTGAGGAGGTGTGCCCAGGGGTGCTAGTTCCATGAGATACTGTCTGGTCTTTCTCCAGTTTTTGATGGCCTGGTGTATGAGGTGGCAGTGAAGATGGAGAAGCTCCAGCTTGCTGTTTGATGTAAGACACATTTTCTAAGACGGGAAGCTTTGTGACCTCTAGTGGAGTTAGAGGAGACTCGTCAGAATTCGGGGAACACTGCACTGGTGCTGGTGGGAACACCAGCAGTGGAGGTCTGTGAGAAAGCAGGTTTGGAAATGGAGGGGGAATGTCACAAAGCAAGCCCTTGGGAGTAGATGGCACTGAAGACTTGGTGAAATCTAGGTCAGGCACTGTGGGAGTAGCACACTGAGAAGAACAAGTGTGATGGTCATATTCACATTGACATTTTGAATCTTGGCCTACATCATCAAATATAGGGTATTTCATCTCCTCATAGACCGCTTCGCTTTGGTCATCCTCATCTTTTTTGAAGTCTCTGAGAATGTTCCCAACCATTTCAATATAAACAGGCTCTTCTTCCTCTGTGTCTGGAGCAGGACTGCTGACCTGTGAGAGCGAGGCATCCCTAGTGAGGGTTGTCTTCATAGGGCCATGCTTTTTGATATAAGTTTCATCAAAAGATGTGCTTAGTTGAGTGTTTGGGTTTCGTTTCGGCTTAGGAGGTGGAATCTTCTTTGTGTACTCATCACTGTGAGGTCTTGGTTTGGCTGACACTGAAAACAGAACAGAACATAACCCATCAGAAGCCTGTAACGCACCTTGTCAGCCACAGGGTCTCTGTTACAGTGTCATAATTCTGGAATGGATTTCCTGGGACCAGCTCATTGCTGGTTTTCTCTCTGGTATTACATCAATGGAACACTATAAAAATAACACTCAATTCAAAACACTCCTAGACTTCCCCCAGAATGCTCTGACACTCCAGGATTAAGTAACTAGTGAGCACTTCCCTTCCTCCGAGACATCTGTTCTTTCCCAAACTCTTCGGGACAGGGGACTTTCCATTTTCAAATATTATGCTTTTCAAATATCACTGTGGGATTTTAAAGACTCAAAGAGCTGCCAACAACATAACACTAAATATCAAAATGAACCCCTTTTGGCTCGAAGAGAACAGCTAAAATCCTGGACAGTCATACTGGAATGACAGTGAGGTAACTGCAGTGACAAAGTGATGAATCAAGACCTTTTTATTTATAGTAACTTCTTGCATAAAGCACAACAATTGTCTCAGCACTAACTGAGAAGCAAAATACTCATAGACAAACTGTAAAATCTGCTGTTGAGATAATTCTAGTGATTTATCTGGACTCTATTATATTGTTAGAATCTCATGAATCTCTTAACGAGATTTCTGTGAAGTCAAGGAATAACAAGGTATCTCACAGATTTGGATCCTTTCCAGACTGGTTACCTATAGAAATCTTGTCTTTGAAATTATAAATCAAAACATTGTGATGAAATTCATTTGAAGTGAGATGTCAAGGGTTTCTTGGAAATTATCCTTTATGAATTAAACAAAAAAGAAACTCATGCAAACCGCATTTTGTTCACTTTGCATAAAGACCTAATAAAACATCTCATTAAATGTTAGGGTTAATAAAATGCCTCATTAAATGTTTAAGTGAAGTCAGCTTTTATCCTAAACTTGTTCAGAAACAAAATTTATCACATACACTAAACCTCGCTTATGTTTCTAGAAGGTAATTGATACCTCACTGGTAAGTTCCCCAGTTTGAACAAACAAACAAACAAACAAACACACAAACAAACAAACAAACAAACAGAGAGAACTAAACTAGTGGCCAGGTTAGAATGGCAGCTTCCCTGCCTTTCCAAATGTTGTTGCTCCTTGTAATTCACTACTGCATATCTGCCAGTTTGAACTCAATGCTCAGAGAAATTTCCAGACACCTTCTGCTGACCCATCAGCAAACAGCCAGCAAATGTCTGATGCTAAAGTAGCCAGGCAGCACTCACAGAGCTGAAAACATCTTTTTTAGAAACAGCCACAAACATATTCCTAAAGGCAGCAGTGAGGCAGTGCTCTGCCAGCTCAAAGACAGCATTTTGAGTCTAGGAGAATGCTGGCTCAGAGCTGGAAGACACCTGCCTTAAAGCACCTTACTAACTGGTTTGGTCACTATCAGAGGAGGATTTAAACAGTGTTATCACTTTGTCACACTTGTGCTTTGATCTGCTAAATAACTTCTGTTCAATTCCCACAAGGTGTAGCAGTAAAGGCAGATGATAAACAAGTTTTGTTCAGGAATAAGGAGCTGTGAATGTGTACATATACAAAGTAATGAGACTATTCTTTGTTAGTAGCCTTTGTTTTAGCTTAACACCTAACTAAGGTACAACAAAGCAAAAAGCAAAAAAAAAAATCTTGCCAGAATTACAAGGAAAAAAAATAGACTCAAAAAATATATTATACTTTCATGATGGTTCCAATTAATGTGTTCCACTTTGCAGCAGGCTAGGGACATGTAAAAGCTACCACAGATAAGAGTGTTTGGTAGCTTGATAGTTTTTCACTATGTGGATATATCCTAATGCATTTTAAATTTGTCTTTTTAATTAACCCAAATTAATTTTCTTGAATGTATTAAGCTAGACTTTTGGGAATAAGATGTAGGCAACCAGAATCATTTGGGCTTTGCAGAAAATATTACTTGTGATGTATTTGACAATACTGGCAGATTTCTTTTGCCTGCTTCCAGCTAAATCACTATTTCATTTCTGTTTAGTGTCTTATTTTTATATTATGTTTTTATATATTCTACTAGCATAAACTTGATCTCGCATCCTCTCTCCAACCTCTGTTAATCTGATTTACAACCCTGTCAGAAGCAATCTTATTCAGGTTGCTGTCATTAAAATGAAGAGACAGTCAATGAAACTGGCACGAACTGCCTGATCATTTGTGAATGTGTTGTACATGACCTGAGCTCTACTTCAGCTCCATTTGAAAATCCTGTATTTTGTAAACACAGGCTTCTCACAGTCTTCAGTTCCCTCTGTATCATGCTGCCACCATTAATGGATACCTGAGAAAGAAACATTTCCTGCTCTTCTGCTTCCTCAGATCCCTGTTCCCACTGCTGCCTTTTACATCTTCTGTGCCACAGGTGTCATGCTGAGAACGTGCTCTGTCTTACAGCCACAACCCCATTCTTTGATGTCTTTATCTGGATGGATGTTAATGATGGACAAAATAATCAAAAGCGGAGTTATTCTTGTGCTGTGGTCATTCAAGGCTAATGTTAACTGATACTTTTTCTAAAAGCAGCCAAAATTGGTCAAAAGTACTGTGTTTTTAAATTGCTAGAAAAAGCATATTTTCCTCTTCCCTCATTCCATTTTCACAATTTTTATCCTGCTGAAGAGGTTCTGCTACACTGTCTAAACCCATCCTTGGATGTTGGAGTTCCCATATACAACATCCACAGGTTATTACACTACAAACAAGGAAATGAGAAATGTCAAGGAAAAACGATTGACATTCTGTCACCTAGTCTTGTATTTTTGCATGGGTTGAAATTAAGTACCGCAATAACACACAGAGCCTCATCTGCCATTGCATGATATGTAGCACTAGCCTAGAATATATTGCTGACATTATCAACAAAAAGGTCAAATGACTAGGTTTTGCTGTATGAGACAGGGTAAAACATGACAAGGTGATTTACTTTCCATTTGCTATTTAAAGCATTTTTCCTCTGCTGTAGCTTATTTTACTAAACCATCTATTTCCAGGAGGTGGCATGGTACTGAGATATTTTTCCGTTCATGGAAAATCGGACTTTTCAAACTAAAATTTTTAACTAAATTGTTTAAATATTTTACAAACCTTAAAAGTTACCTCCTATATGCTTCTCAGAGCATGAACATTTGCTGCTGTAAGACTCCTTAGAGAAAATACACAGGTAAATGGATAGAGTTAATAACAAAGAAATCTTTTTATCCTTACTAGGAACAGAGGAACTGTTTACAACCACTAGGAACTCCCTCAGTTGGAGGAGGACATTCAGGAGGCAAACTGAATTATCTTTAAGAAGGCTATGGTGCAAGGCACTTACATTTATTTAACAATGGTTTCTACTCCGAAACACAGCTCCCTGGCAAGGGCTGAACTCTACAGCACACCTGTTAATGGAATATGGATCATGAACTACTGCTCCAGCCCAGAGCAACAGAGAAAAGTAACAGGAATCCTGCAGCTAAACAGAGATGTGCAAAGCTAATGAAAGGAGCAGGGAGTATTTGTGCAGTTCCCGTGTTACCAACGTTTGGCAGGGATAGATGTGCACAAATGCAGAAGCCCTGGCAAGATCCCACACCAATGAAAGGAAATTATTTGGCAATCTCCAGAGAGGAACAGGCAAGATTGCTTAAAGCACTTGACATTTATCAGGCAGTAAAAGCATTCGGAGCCTGCTGGGAACATAAACTTCTGTGAAAGCAAGCCACGCTGGCACATTGGTGATACACATACTGCCATGTTGTCTGCTCTAAACATGGAGTAATTAAGCGCTGTTCAACATGAATTACTATGTCCTTGATGAAACTATTGCCTGTAACTTGTGCTGAGACTCTGCCACTTGTATGCATGAGCACATGAGTCTGATCCAAAGCTAAGTGGAAGAAACGAAAGTGAGAATTGTATATTTCCCCGCTAGGTGCAGCTTTTGCATCCATCTCAAAGCGCACCACAAACCTCTTGTGAGTGCTTCTATCACAGAAACACACGAGCAAAGAGAGCACCAGGCCTGTGAGGAGGTTGGGCACATGGGAGGTGCTCAGGGGATGATGCTCAGCTCCTGCTCCAGGGTGCTCTGTCCCCACAGGAGCTGCCCTGGCCGCGGGAGCTGTGAGTGCTGTGCCAGCACCTCTGTGTTTGCATCAGAACCACCCAAACTACCACAGCTGATGAACTGCAGGCACAAGGATCCTTGCAAACAGAAGTGAACTCCCCAGAGTTCCTGGCCAAGCAGCAGGAACTCTCCATGTTTATTAGGGCCCTCCTCCCAAGCAGCTATCTGGCTCTAACAAACTTTAAGGGAAACAAGAGCTGCAGCTCTAGTAACTCCAGATCTCATCTCAAAGCAAGAAGCACAGTGCTTAAAATAGCCTCATGGAAGCCCTACTGAATAAGGAGAATATGACATTTTTGAAATGAGATATTTGTAGTGCAAAGGTTATGCATAGCTTTCAGACATACCCAGATAATCTCCCTTTCATAGTTAATTTTGGAAATAGAGAATGCTTCTGGTATTATGCTTCTGAAGTATTTTTTTTATTCTTTAAGGAGAGACTGAAATATGAAAATATGTTGTTAGATTGTTGTTTATTATTTGCTCACTGTATAAGCATTGAGTGAGAACATCTGAAAATTAAAATTAATTTTGTTATTTTATATTATCTTTTGGGTATTTTCCAGCTTTAATCCAGTGAATTTTTCAGTTCACTGTAACAGAATAAAATCACAAACAGGAAAATCTTTCCCTTTCAATTTCTACGAGAGGCTATAGATTCAATGAGGGAATTATTCGACACCTAAAATGCTTATATTAGGTTAAATTTCATTATCTCTGTAGATGAAGTTTGAATAGTCTTAGTGAAAATTATTTTTAAAAGGCACAGTCATCTGAACCGTGCAAAAGATTGGCACTCAGGAGACCTAAGTTTAATTCATCTCTTTTCACAGTCCACGGAGCCTCACCTATCATTTTGCCTCCTAATGCCACCTTTCAATATTTCTCTTCTGCCATTTTAGGCTCTAAGGTATTTTACATAATGGTTTTATTTTAATTTATTTGTTTATATCAAAACTTGCACAGGGAGTCCTATCATTGGAAAGCAATAGTAGAAAACAAAAAAAAAATAAATGTAGTTATTGGAGACATGCAGTGATGAACATGCATCTTTTCTTCTCCAAGAAATATTTGAAGGCAAATGTTCCTAAACTGTGAACAGCCATAAAATATACACACAAAGATGCATCTTAGCAAGTGATTATTGAAACATCATCAATAGTTTGAAGTAACATCTGAGAATGTATTTCTCTCAAGAAAAAAAATCCGCTTCTCAAAATAGCATTATCCTCATGGACACAAGGCCTTTCCCTGCAGGTTACCTCCTCCTTTCCTAAAAGATGTTCCAAAAAAAGGGAAGCACATGGGAGGAATAAAAGGGCCATCTGATTAATTCAAACAGGCAATAGGTAGTTTCAGCACAATGGTTTCAAGCAGTACCTATTTCTTCCCCCTCCTGAATCTATTAGCTCTTACTGGAAATTATTTGGGCATTTAAAGAGTACAAAACTATACTGAAAATGAAAGGACTAAAAGTCAGTGTCATAAAATAATACTAATGTGCTGCTTGTATGTCTCAAGGCTATGATTAAGGACATTTCCTCAAAAGTATTCAGGTCCCTTTATTTTGGCTATGACTTCTTTTGGCTTTTAAAATGATTGATTTCTGCTCTAATTCAAAGTGGTGGAGACCTTGTGGCTCTGGGAGTGATAGCCCAGAATTAAACATCAGTACAAAAGAGAGCAGAACCAGGGCCTGCAGCTAAATCCAGTTCTGCATTGCCCCAGCAGTACAAGCACTGCAGCTGACAGGCACTGTGGTGGAGAATTCTGCTCCCAGCTCCTGCTCAGGGCTCTGTATCTGGGCCACAGAACTGAACCCCCAGCCCCAGCACCACACACTCTGCACATGCCAAGGTTGCCATACCTTCCTGGGGCTCACAAAAGCCAGCCTAGGGCACCAGTGCCTTGCAGCCAGAGCCTCCTCCCAGCACAGCTGGGGCTGCCAGTCCTCTGCTGCGCAGCATCAAGACAAGGGCACACCCAGAGGTGTCAGGATATGTCAAAACCTTTGTAGTATCAGCATGGTGCATTCCCTACCCAAATTGCCACATTCCAGAGCAGACTGACTTCCAGGTTTTCTCCTTCACAGCCCTCACTTCTCTGTACCTCTACCTGGCCAATTACCCTTTCCTACAGTGCAGAGGTCTCCAAAAACTTATAAAAGATTACAAAGTGAATGTCTCCTCCTGAATGCCCAGCCTTGTGCTCTCTCTTCATATTCTTGTCTTTTTAAAGAATGAGTAATTGATGTCCCCAATTTTTCCAGATAACATTGAATAGGCAAAGAAGAAACAAGGGGATATTTGGGAAATAACTACAAATTATTTGCAATCAAGCTGTTCTGTACTATTCACTGAGGTTAGAAGTTATTGTCAGATGGCACAGGCCTGGTAAGGCAGAAAAAGCAAGGCTTTGGATAATGAAGGAAAGAATAGTCAATTTGAATCATCCTCCTTTTACAGGAAAACTGATGTGCTAAGTGCAAGCGGAGGCAAACGAAAATCTCACAGGAACTACTTTAGGTTACTCTCTGAGTACCCTCTGATGGATACTCTCTGGGTACCCATCTAGAAAAATATCCTTGAACTGATATGATCAGACACAAGGGGCCACATCTCTGGCAATACTTGGGTTTAACTTAGAGAAGTTGCAGTGGAAGAGGCTCTGAGGACAGAGAGGTGGGAGGATTACTGGGGAAAGATCCTCATTCTTCCCACACATGGAATGAGTATTTCCAAAGTTCTGGTTCATTCTGACGTCTGCAATATGCAAAACAGGTTTTGCAACCAGTGTTACAGAGACAATAAAAATTTCTGTAACTCTACATACTCTGAAGGAATTCTAGAGAAAGGCAATTGGTATGGAAATTTCTCTATCACAAGCATCATTAGTGAAGAATGTGGAAACAGAATTACTGAATCATGCATGCAGACAATTTAATTTACAAAGTCTATATGCTTGTTTGTTGGTGTCTCTTATGCAGGAACCTGTATAGAGAGCTGGAGTACTGAGGGGTTAAGCATGTTCACAGCAGTAAAACAGCCACAGAGCAGAAACATCAGTAAAGTCCTTCTAGTTTATAGCACCATTTATGGAGTCTTGATTGTCAGTGTGAAAATGAAACCTGAAGAGTTTGCTGGTTTACTGTGAATTAACTGCTATTGCTCTATTCTTATAGCTCCCCACAAACTGACTGCACTTCCCACGGAGAACAATGGGTGACACCAGCCTTCCCCACTCTCCCAAATCAACATTTTTGTTGTGGTACAGTTCTCGTGGAGCTGTCACCCTGCACTAGCTGCCCCTTCCCCTTCTCTGTAGCTACCCTGTATGCTTAATTAAGTATCTTATTCCTTAAGTATCAGATTCCCTGACTATCACACAGAAGATGGTGATGCTCTGAGTTTCTACAGGCTGTGCCATGGGATGGCTGCAAGTGCAGCAGCATTTCTGTTGGCCTGTAGAAGGAAAAGATCTCTCCTCTGCCCAGAAAAGGAAGCTTCTGGAGGTGTGTGAAGAGTTAAGTCCCATCAAGACATGCCTTAGACACCTACATCACATGAGCTTGGTGTGTAGAGGACACGATAGCAGTGAGCCTTTGAGGGCAGAGTTGCTTATTCCTGTTGCCCAAGGCACTGAAGGCTCTGTGGTGTGATCTGCTGATGCTCCTGTAAACAGAGGCAGAGCCCTGAATGCAGAGGCAGAGCCCTGAATGCAGAGGCAGTCTGAATGCAGCTCCTGGCTGCATGGGAACAACACTGCTGTCCCTTACTGCCTGTGACAGCTGAGGGCCACAATGTGGGAAATCACTTGCTGAGCTTTCATTAACAACTTGTAGAAGGTACAGCACACAGGCTCTCTGACTCACAGAGACACTGAATGAAACAAATCTCTGCAAGACTTCCTGGCTCTGGGGGATTTCTAAAACCAGGACATACACCCAAATAGTGAACTCCAACATTATTTGGAGCTTATGACTGGAGAAACGGTAAAGAAGGAAATCAAGCTAGAGCAAGAGCAAATGCTAAATGAAACAGTAAGTTTAACTCACCTACTTTATTTATCTAGAAAAATAGTCTGTATTTGCTCACTTGATTTGTTGTTTTGGTTCACAAACAACCAGACCAGAAGTCTAGCAATTACTACATGCAAAGACTTGAATAATTTATCCAGAGATATGAGACTCCTCATTTTTCAGATCCACAGCAATGCCTATCTTCTATTTACAGCTAACATAAGTAGGTCAAATGCATTATTTGCTTATATAAGTAACAATCTGTTTGCTGAGCTTCTAAAATATTTGCAGCCCATTAAATCAAACTGGCAGGCCTACCAAGGTGGTATTGTGCAGAGCACTGAGCTCGTGGGGACTTCAACATGAGATGTGCTGTGTCCAACTATTCCACAGGCACAGCAGCCCCACAGAGGCTCCTGTGCTTCCTTGGCACTTGCACCAGCAACAAGGAACCAGCAGATTTCAGCAACTCCCATTCCCCCAGAAGTTCAGTGAGCTCTGTACAGTTCTTTCCTTGAGGCAGTTGTACAAAGCTGCCACTGACTGACACATCCAGCAGGTCCTTCCGACACCACTGAGCTCACATTTCAAAACAAAGCACAAGGTTGATGGCCAGGGTCAGATGAGTCACCACAGCAGGAGCATCAGAAAGCAAATGAGCCACAATGAACAAGAGTTCAGTGAAAGGGGCACTCTTTCCTTTGCCAAAAGGCCACAAGGTGACTCTGCAGAAGAGGTTCCTGTAAGTTGTCACTGAACGTTTTTGGGTGAATATGATGACAGCTGAAGTGGACAGAACACTGCCAGAGCAGCTCACAGGCGGGCAGCAGTGCCTGGAAACGTAACATCAACAGCACTATGGTCAGAGGCTGAGTGGTATGAAATACTCACTCTAATCAGCTTTAGGAGAAATGCCTCCCAGCTATTAATTTTACTTCCATTTCCATAGGGGTGACTCCTGTCTCCTCAACTCTAAATAAAGTATTGACAAAATTACAGACAGGCCACACATTATCAGCTGCCTCACACTCAGAGCTTCTCTGTGTGCCTGGCATTTATCATTTCATCCTGCATTTATTTGAAGATAGTGTAGTGAAACTAGTAGAGCCTGTAATAGTGTTGATCTACAAGGGTCAAGCAGCTGGGCCTAATCCCCATAAATTCACCTGGTATGACTGGAATGGACAGTGACATTTTCACAGAGTTTGGGGCAGCTCCAAACAAGCTTTAGGAGAAGCATCTCCTGTTTCAAATGTCAGGCTTGACCTCATTGTTCCACCCAAGGAGCAATATGGAGGATGAAAAGGCCAAGATGGAGCAGAAAAAGGAAGGGGAAAGCAGAAGTTGTGCCATAACCTAGTGTTTATGGCTGTTTCATTTTGTTGTTTTTCAGAAGTGAAGCTCTTCGCAGGAATTCATCCCCAGCACCAAGGCACAGTCTATGGCAGAGCACAGCTCAGAACAGCCTGAGCTCTGTGGGGGTTGTTACACACCATCTCCTGGGACTGTTTATTCTGTAAACCCATGGCATTCAGCATTTCAGAGCTGCACCATAATGGCAGCTCAGATTTTGACATCCTTATTCACACTCTGCAGCATCAGTGATACCAACAAGAGACTGAGAAAGGGAACTTGAACAGTTCCTACACTGAGTGGCTGCCTGAAGTCTTGGTTTCTACAGTGATTGCCCTGAATTCACAAATGAAACCCTGCCAGGTGTGTGGAATTTCACATTAGCAAGGACAGTGTTTTTCACATATTCTCTTCTCCACTCAAAATCTTCTTTCTAAAGTGCTGCTCACAAAAGTAGTGTCCCATCAGCTCAAGTGTTCAATGTGAGCACAAACATTCTCATCATAAGCTGATTGCAAATTACCTCACTAAACAAAGCTTTTGTCACTATCTGTGTTTTACAAAGGAGGAATCTGTGACACTGAGGGACAAGTAAAATGCTCAAGGTCATCTGAGCCAGGGGCTGTTTCTCCACATTGTCGCCCTGGGAGAAAATGCTTAGTATTATTTTACAGAAGTCTCCATTTGGCATAACACTTACTGACATGCAAGCATGCATTTGCAGAACTGGGATCGTATGGCAATGAGTCACTGCAGATATTTGGCCACACCACCAGCAAAAATTATTTCACCTTTAACAGAAAATAACAAATTCAGAATCATAGAACATTTTGAGTTTTCATGTCTTTGCTTGCAAACACTCATAATCAAGAAATAAAAAGACTAGACATATTATCAAGCTTTTGCATTCACACTAGTCCTATAGCTTCAAGTTTGTGCTTGGCACACTTTGGTATGTTTGCTTTTTTGGTTGTGGATTTCTTTTTCTTTTGATTAAAAGGTTACTTACCTTCCTATTCACCAAAATTCAAATGTCAAGAGACTTCTATTGTCATAAACAAAATCCTAGCCCCATTGAAAGTGAGACTCTGGCATCACCCCAGTGACTCTAAGGCAAGGTTTATAACCAGTCTATCCTCTGGTATTCTACCAAGAGGAAATAGGAGAGAGCTCCATTTGCAGTCATGCACGGAGAGGAGAATGCCAGTGATGTCCTTAATCCCAAAAAGCACCGTTAGGGCCAACAACCCAAAGGCAATACTGCTGGATTTTTCCAGACATGTTTATGCTGAGAGAGTCCTGTACTTCTAGTATTGGTTTTACCACTAAGCATAAGGGCAGCTATAATTCTTCAATCATTATATGCAAGAGGGCTGTGAATTTGAAGGTACAGTACTATTTATGAATATCTCAGAGAAATTATGGGAGCATGGCAAATATTATACCACTGTATTGGAAATGGATATTAAGCTCTTGCTGATGTCAAGTACACCATGCTCCAGCTTTTTACTGCCCACATCTAAGCCTTTCCCCAGCCTGAACTAGCAGCCAGCTACAAACCACATCAGACTTTGGGATATGCGCTCCTCATTTGACATGCCAGCGGTTTAAAGTTACAGCCACCAAAATCAGCGCCAAAATTATGCGTGCATCGTTTCATATTTCCCCCTCTTGCATCTGTGAAAAGCCCAGGCTGGTACCCACCTCCCTGGTGGCCTCCAGGCAAGCTGATGGCAGTGCAAGAGGGAAGCTGTGCTCTGTGCACATTACCCAGCACAGCAGTGTTTGCACACGGACGGACAGACGGACGGACGGAAAAGCGTGACGTGCCAAACACGGTTGCAGCATGTCAGGCATATGTTGCCTGATGTCATCCAGCATTAAGCCAAGTGGAAGGGATGAAAGCAGCAAACCAGTGCACCAACCAAGACTTCTATATTCAAACAGTCATTAGAAAGAAACTACCAATGAAACAGAGGCTGGCTATGACAGGATCTCTACAGCAGCTAGACTTGAACCTTTGGGATGTGGTTCTGTGAGCAGTGTGCATTCCCAGTAAAGCCACTGTGAGTGCAGGGGACACAAAATGTTTTGAGACCTCAGTCATGCTTCACTCCATGAGGATTTGTCTCATTTGGTTGCTAAAGTGAGAAGAGAATTAGGGCACCAGTTAAAAATAAGGTAAGACAAAGAGGTGGAAATCCAATGTACTTGCTGTATAATAAAAAGTGCAGCTGTTTTCTAGTTTTTTCCTTTAATTCCAAATGAATTTTGCCAGACACATCTATTATCACAGACCAGCTGTGAGAGTAAACAGGGGCTTTAGGATTTCAGTCTGATCTCTCAAGCCCTCACTCATTTGTCCACAATGCCTTTAACAGAAAAACATGCCAAAGACGGTATGCAAAACAGAAGTGTAGTAGGAGTATTCTCAGATTGTTATTTTTGCAGTTTAAGAGGCATTTCATTTTCCTTAACAATTTGTGATGTGCTGTCAAAATAAGGCAAGGGAATTAACCTGGATTTCTCCTCCCCTCCTCTCCTGGCCTTGACTTCAGAGCCATTCAGTGAAGCAAAATAATGTAAGAATGTAGTATTTCATAGTATTTCAGCTCATAATATTTCAGTATTATGGTCCCCTGAGGTATAAACAAAACAAAAAATGAAATAAAGTCACAAATATGATGACTTACAGTGACCTGCTGACAATGAATAGGTTTATTGATATTATAACTTTACAGTTACATAGGGTCTGTCTATTGAGGCTGCAAATTAACCATGTAGTGAACAAGAACACCCACACTTTAGCTTTCTTCAGGGACTCCCTCTTCAGTCTGGTCTTCCTGGCAGAGCTTATTGATTCAGACACCTCAAAGAGCAAATCTGAAGTACTTCCAGGAGTGGGTTGGCTCTAAAAGCAGCCTAGTGACTTTCATATGATGTGAAATCTATGCTAATACTCTGTCCTAGATGCCAGGTAACTGCATGAATAAGTGGCTCACATTTCCTTGCTTTGTTGGCATGTGCAGGGGCTACAGTGACCTGTACAGTCGGAGGACAGCAGCCTGAGAAAATATCCCATAGAGCATGTCTTCATTATGCCCTACACTGCACTTAGGTCTGAGATGGTTCAGCTAATTCCAGGGCAGAATGATGTGAATTCACCAGCAGTTTGGACCTGGGCTTGTGACCAGGCTTATAAACTCTCCTGAGCCCTGGAGCACTGGGGCTCTACACTGAGAGTGCAGAAAAACCCACATGCTCACAGCAGGAGTCACAAATGTTTAGCAGAGCTTGCTGGCCTCAGCTGAGGGCAGGCAGCTCCTCCTGGACTTTGTGCTGATTTGCAGTTAATATGGTAAATCAGCAAAACACTCCCTGAACTCACATTATTAAGGCTTTTCCATTATCAAGAACATCACAGCTTCCACCACCCTTGAGAGCAGAGCAATAGCTATACTGCAGGGGAGCTGCACATTTAATTTTGGGCTTTTTTAACACAGGTGCAGAATCTCAGCAAATGAGCAACATCCTATTGTGAAAAGAGCGAGGAGGAATATATAAAGCAACTTTGTTAAATTAAGAATAATAAAAAAAAGTCACTAAGTACACAGGATAGACTAGCAGAACACAGCTAAAGTACCAACTGCCAAGTCCTGGGCACTGAGTGATTCCCAAGTGGATAACACAGCTTTGTGTCTTTTACCACTGCCTGGTCTATTTTCTGTTCAATGCTTGCAGCTTCCATTAACGTTAATGAGTATGCATATGTGCCTTGAGGGTAAGAACATATTCCCTCTGTGGATTCAAAACTTGTTTATAAATCCCTCCAAAAATCACATTGTGTTCATTGCTCTGCACAGAAAGCTATTATAACAGCTATGAGAACTGCTATGTTTGTTCCCTCCTTTCCCCTTGCTTATCTGAGGGATGAGGAAACAGATCTGGAAAGATGAAGGGCTGAAGAAGGTGATGCAGGGAAGTAAACCAGCCCTGGAAGCTGCAATCTGAAAACTGACTTGTTTCAGGGACAGGTAAACTGAAATCTCAGCAAAAGTAGAGAAAACCAAATCCCAAAGCACTAAAAAACTACTCCCACCACCAACACCCAAAAAACAAAGCCTTTGAAAGTCTCTAAGCTATTAAATACTAGAGAACAGACCAAAATCTTTGCCATGTCCTACCTGCTTGAATGCAGGCAGTGGGAACAAGCTGCTGGGCAGAGTCCCAGTACATCAGGCCAGTGCTGCCCTCCACCCTTCTGATCCCTGGGGCAGCAAGGAGGCTGTGAAGGGAAGGGCTGAGCAAAGGGACAGACGTGACAGGGCTCCATCAGGAGCTGCACAGCTCCAACACTGCTAAAGGCACCATATCCATGCCCATGCCACCTGGACACACAGGGCACACACTTCTCTGCAGTCAGGCATGGTAGTTGAAAGCCAACTCCACCTCACTCTACTGACAACAAGGCTTGTGATTTTTAACTTTTCTGGCTTTGACTTTCCCCTTCACCAGTGCCAGCCCTTCTCCCAATGTGCACAGATTCAAGTTCAGCTCTCTCGAGCCTCACAGGCTGCAAGGGATAGAGTGCAGTCTACAAACAATTATGGGTAAGACAGCACTGAGGTCAGGGATCAGATTAAGGTATGTGAAGCAGAACACATTGCTCTATGCATGGCTCAACACCAGCTCACATTATACCTGTATAGCTAATGTGAACTGAGCTGCAGCTTCCCACAGGGAAAAACGCTGTGCTCAAAGCACAGTGCAAGCTGTAGGAAAGAGGAAAATGAGCTGTAAAATATGCAGTGCACAGTATGCAGGCACTGAGGCCTCTCAGGCACAATGACCCACTGCAGCTCAAACTGAGCCCCTGGCTGAGGAGCCCGTGCCCTGGGAGGATGCCCTGGAGCTGGAGCTCAGGAGGCAGCACACCCTTGTGCTGCTCTGCCATGCTGCCTTTCCTTCTCCAGGCCCACATCCCGGCACTGCAGCGGCACTGCAGGCCACAGTGACAAGTGGGCCTGGCTGCTCGAGCCAGGCAAGAGCCATGGCACAAGCCTGGTGCTCACTGCACAGGCTCTGACAGGCTGCACTGCAGGATGCTGCTCGCCAGACCTGCCTCCCCACTCCTGTCACAGCTCCTGTCACGGGCTGCAGCAGCACTCGTGCCACATGTCCCTAAAACGCTGCACTGTGCTGTGTCAGTGCTGGGCTGGCATGTCAGCAGGAGGGCAAGCACACAGCCCAGAGCAGGAGCATCTCAAACTGCCCACAGGTTAACCCACCAGAACTCATCTGTCAGTCCCTTTAGACTTCTTAGGTCTGAATACGGCTCATTAATGATATTTCTCCTTTGGTAGGCATGCATGAAAATATCTGGGAATAAGATCTGGCTATAAGGAAGGACATGCCATGGTTATCACAGAGGACACTATTTCAAAGTTCAGGTTAAATACATTATTCACTAAGGTAGTAAATAAAAGGAAACCAGCTCTATGCAAAACCAGGAAAAGTGCTAAATCCCTTTAATCCAAACTCTGCTTAATGAGAGTAGCAAAAGTTCAAATTTACAATGAAGAGCACCCAGTCTAGCTGACAGAAAACTAGATTTATGAGAGAGGCCAGCTGGACTGCAAGCCTAGTTACAGTTACTGTAATTGCTTTTCTCCTGAGAAAAAATTTCCTTACAAGCTGCCCACCTTTAGAAATTGCTGAGCTCACTGCAAGGGCTTAGAAGGCAGCAGTAAGAAGGATATCGTCTTTCCCAAGACACTTGGAAGGAAAACACTAAACAAATTGAGTGGGTTCAAGAGGTGGATCCCCTGCAAGTATTTTCTCACATCAGAGGTAAATTTTCCTTTGGCTCTGCCAGCAGCATAATTGCAACCATGAATAGCATTTTGAAAATGCTGTTCTGAGTTTAAACTGGTATCTGTGTGCACGTTTGTATGTACATGCAAGTATATAGAACCTGCTTTTTCATTACACGTGTATATTATGCAGACATAAATTAAATTTTATAATTAAATTATGTATTTCATGTGTATTTCTTTATATAATGGAGTACTCCATATTACTAAGCAGAATTTTAACAAAAATTAACTTTCTGAAAGCCGTTCCCTTATATCTTTTCATTTTTATTTGCACTGCAGCAGATCTGTAAACCTTTCCTGTAGACATGCAGTGATCATATCAAAAACCACTGCCTGAGGCTGGTTACATCAGCCAATTATACTGTTTTATTACTTCCTTTTTCTGTGAGATCGGGCAGTGAAAACAAATCAATTAATTACACTCCTCCATTTTTGCAATTAAGAGCCTTTCAGGATCAAGATTAGATATGCCTTCCATGCTGAAATGTTATTTTAAATTACCCTTTTCAGTTCACTTCTCACTTCCAATGTGTGATGCATGGGGCACAGCTCCATTTGTTTGCTGTTCCTACCAGAGTTTGAAAACTCTGAAGAAAAGACAACCCACATTTAAAAAAAACACTTTCTAGAAATCTGTCACTGAGGAGAAATGCATTGGGTGGAAGGCGTTCAGTGGGTGCATATGAGAGGCAGC
The DNA here is from genome assembly GCA_013399835.1 of Leptocoma aspasia. Classification (NCBI taxonomy): domain Eukaryota; kingdom Metazoa; phylum Chordata; class Aves; order Passeriformes; family Nectariniidae; genus Leptocoma; species Leptocoma aspasia. The sequence continues at coordinate 167,772 of VXAX01000068.1, read as the reverse complement.
CAGAAGAGTAAAAAATGGAATATTAAAGCACAAGAAGGGACACAAAGTGTGGAAACACAGCAACAAAGCTAAAGTCAAGGAGAAGGACACCTTCAGGCTGGAGAGGGCTCCTCCAGGCAGAGCCAAGCTGAGATGAAGGAAACAAACCCAAGTGCTGCTGCACAAGCCAGGGCCAATGTGTGTCACTGCAGCTTCAGGGAGGATTCTCACACTCCCACAAATATGGAAGCCAGAGCAATTATAGGAAAAGTGAACCAGTGTAGGTGTTACTGCTGCTATTTGTACTTCAGGAGGAAAAGGTCCTTCAAGCTCATGACCAAATTCCTTCTGCCCCTTCTGCAGTAAAGTCAGACATATTCAAACCAATCTAATGTTATGGCAGATATTACAATGGGATATATTCAATATTTTGATTTCACCATGATCAAAAAGAGTATCAAAGTTACTATCAGTTACTGCTTTTGTTTGTATAAACGGGATCACTACCAAAAAAGCAAGAAGTAAATATATTTAATAAAAATGAGTGATTAGGCTGTCCCTGGTTGTCTAGAAAATGTAGCAAATTCCTTTTCAAAGTAGCCACCAGGTCAGACAATAGACATTATTGTCTGAATTATTCTGCACAGCCATGAAAAAATTGTGCTGGGAACAATTTTGTAACAATTCCTTTGTATAGATTCCATGGTAGTTGATAGAGAAACAATAGGGTTTTTCATCATTATTTCCCATAGTTCCTGGAAAAGGCTGTAGTCATTCAGCCTGCAAATACCACAAATACATGCAAATGTGTGAGAAATGTGCATATACAAATATTTGGGTACAATATAGACAACAGTGACTGAAAGTTAAACCTGCCTGTTCTTTGACCTGAGCTTTCAAAGATATCCAAAAGAAAACATGAATATTGTATCCTATGGAATTTCTCACCTGAAATTGGGAAGAGGCAGACTTAGAATATCTTGAATTCAAAGTTTGCTACTAGAATGAGAACCTCTACACAGGTAAAAAGATAACCAATGGCCCACAAAAAACAAGACTAGTAGAATCAGAGTTTCACAGGATTCTCTGAGCAGAATTTCAGATACAAAATTTGCTGGGAATTTATTTTAGAGCAACATTAATAATTTCATATTCAGTGACAAAGCTTGCCTAATATTTGTATCAATCAATACTCTGCAGGTAATGAACTTTGGCTTCCATCTGTTCTGCTCATCTTTAGAGGTTCTCATCAATGTATGAGCATAGTTTTTATACAAGCTTTCCTATATTAGCCAGATTACTGCAAAAATTCATCAAAACAAACGTTACCTTGGAATGTACAGGTGATAACAAAGCTTCTCCTAGTGAGAGCAAAACATCTTAGAAATCCAGTCTGTTCATCTAAACACCATATTGTACCACCATTGAGCATATCTGTGTTAAAAAATTCACTGCTCCCTTAAAAAAAACCCAACCCAAACAAAAAAACCTACAATCTGATATTTCTATGTATTAAACTCTTTGGTGAAACTCCAGTATACATAGAAGCAGGGCAGGCATTCTGAACACACAAAAACAACAGTGTGATTAAAGGGTTCTGTCAATTGAAAACCTCCAGGAACTTCTTCATTTTAGCCTGAAAGTGCCCATTGCTGCTCTACATGCAAAGCAGCAGAATGAACATAATACATGTCATAAATTAAACATCATAGAGGTTCTTAATGTTCCATGAAGGCATTTATTCACAATGAAAAGTAACATTTAGGTATTATCTTTTTATGCTAGTGATGGAGTATTACTCATTCATCAGTTCTTTCCAGAGATCTTGCTATGAATATTCAGCTCTTGATTACAATAATGGGAATCCAAGGTGCTCTGCAATACTTGGACTCTGGCATAGCACCATTGTCACACAGATGAACCAGAGTGAACAAGGCTGCAGTACCACATGTGTCACTCATGACCTCATGTGATGGGAGAGATCAAGCTCAACCTGCATGGAGTGGAGGAGGAAAAGTGTCTTTGGAAACAGAAATGTCAACCAATTTCGAACTATGAAATCTGTCAGAAGGGACATGACTACATATTCCTTTCTTGCAGTCAAATTTCAGATGGCAGAAGATGAGGGAAAGGAAACAAAATTTTCAGAACCTTCCAGAATGTCAATAATGCTGAAGAAAACCTGTTTCTGTGAGGACAAAGGCTGCTTAAGGGGTCTGCCATAACTTCTGTGAGGCTGGCAAAATACTTGGATGTATTTCAATTATCACTACCATTGTTATTATTGCTACTTCAAGTCTGTCAAGTTCTCTTGCTTCTCAGCAAATGAGGAAAAGGGCTGGGATATGGATGTAAAACAGACTCCATTCCTAATAATCCTAGAGATGGTGCCGAGGTCAGCTATTCTGAACAGCACCATGTACTGTGTGACTCAATTCACACTTGCAGGAATAGTCATTAAACAAATTAAAAAACATTAAACCCTTTCCTACTACCCTGTCTGCAAAATAAACTTCATTTAGTCTTGGTGATTCTGGCTGGGCAGATTCAGGGAGAAAGACTGCTAAGAAACATATTAAAGAATTATAAAAATACTTTAAAATGTTGTATTTTTTAAAAGAAGTTTTGAATAACGTAAGAGCTCCTGCCTTTCACCTTAGAGCATATTAGACCAAGATGTTTGTGCCTCTTTTGATATTAAAATAAAATTTGAAAGACTTTTTGATATGAGAATTTAAATCTCAAATTTAAATGGTTTCTGTGTAAGCTTTGGTCCAGTAAAATTGTGGAAAACTGCTTTTGTTAAGGACAGCTACTTAATTCTTGCATTTGTCATGTTATTCTGCATGGAGTTGATGTCATGGTCGCTGAAGAAGACAAGATATGGAAGTAATGAGAAATGTCATATGCACAATAACAATCAAGAGCATAAATAAATCCACAGCTTTGTTCAGCACTTGTGTTCAACTTCACAATCACAGACATATGTGTCACCATGATTTACACTTTCATTGGCATCTTTGTTATCATTGACAACTTTTTTAATCAGATTTGCTTGAAGGGGATCATAGCATGAATGTAGCTAACAAGTATTTCTGGTCACAACACCAAGCAAAGGGATACAGACAAGGAGGACAAGGTGCTGCCCTGGATGTCAAAACTGATACGTAACACAGCAGTGGGAGACACCAGCACTAACCAAAACCATTTGTCCTTATGGGTTCCTTCCTACAGCTCACACTGTGAAGCAGAGTCATCCTGATCTCTCCTGGGAGAGAGTACAGCTGGTCCTACTGCTGCACAGAATGTATTTACAGCATGGAATAAAGGAAGGAGATGATCCCTACAGTGTTAGCTCATCTTTAGCAGTGCAGAGTAAGGAAGCAACATCCTTACTAAAACTATTTGTTAATTCTCTTCTGAATGCTGCACTGGCTGAAATGTAACCGGGAGGAATGGGAAGAGAAAATGTAGACTCAGACACAAACAGAAGCTTTGGGCAATCCATTACATCATCCTGGCCAAAATTTTTACTGTTGGACGATATTACCTTGCTGTGGAGTTTCAGGGCCATGCAGTAGTCTTTTTATTAATTTCTGTTCTTTACTCCTTTGTTGAGGAGAACCCTTTCCAGAGCTGTGGTTTGCACCATGCTAATGATATGGTCAGTGGTCCTTGGCTGGTGGGCAGATAACCTTGGCCTACATTCTAACTGACAGCAATCTCTTTCCCCCTTCACTCTGAATAAATTCAACTCATTCTCCAGTATACATCCACACCATGTAAGTGGTGCATGTAATTCTGTGGCAAATGTCAAAGGCAAGAGTATCCAGAACAGTTGGATGGTTGGTCCAACATTTAGACATCAGTGGTCTAGGATAGCTCTGTTGGCACTGTTACACAAATAGGGAAACATACATGTATGTATGTTAGGTAATTCTTAAATGCAACAGGTAATTCTTAAATGCAACAGGATAATCTTAAGACTGGTTCACCAACCCCTTTTTTTCCCAAAGAATTACAGTGTTTACCTTCAGTCCTGTCTGGTAGTTTCCCACTTTTGCTTGTTGTTCCAGTGTTGACTGTTTCAGACGAGGTGCTCAGTTTGGTGTTGGGGTCTCGCTTCGGTTTTGGAGGTGGCTGCTTTCGAGAGCTGCTGCTTTCATCATCAGTTCCTCCAACTGAATGAAGAGACTGGGATCTGACAGTGAAGCCACTGGAGCAGGGGTGTGGCAGTCTGTCCTGAGGAGCAGGCATTGTCATAAATCCCATGCGGAAATGTTTCCCCACGTAGCTGCCTTCATTTCCTCTTGCTACTTCTCCACCTATGCTGTAAGAGAAAATACAAATATAAGTAAAAGGTCCTCCTTTGCCTGAACCATACCCAGAACCAGGGTCTCAGTTCTGCCTGTGACAAGCAGATCATGTTTTTGAATTTGAAAACAAGCCATGCTCTTCTCTGAAAAGAATATGCCTACTAGAAAAGTCTATTTTTCAACATAAGCTGCCAACAACTGAGACATAGATACATTGCTATGCACTCAGAATTTTACAAGAAGAAATCAAGAAAAGCTTTTGTCAGGTTTCATAGTATTGTAACTAGAAATTTTCTACAGAACAAATTTCAAACGTTGAAAGTCAGAACTGAGTTTTCAGGAAAACAAGAGACTGAGAAGGGCAAAGAATAACACTGTAGAAGTACAACAGGGTGTATTGATCCACACTCCCTGACATTCATCTTTGACTACAGATGCTCATGTAGCTTGGGAAACAAGGCTCATGGCATCCAATCAATCTTTTCCCTTGAGACTCAAGAATGGTAGAGAAGAAACGTTCTAAAAATTACTTGGCTATAGGAAACTCAACATCACATCAAAACCACATAAATCTGCAATACAAGCGGCTTCAGACTAGTAAATTACAAGCACAGGAGATGAAAAGGCCATGGACTGTGGGACACCAGGAAGAAAATAACCTCCAGCCATTTAGAAACACACGTAAAGAAGAAGGAAAAAAAAGTTCAGTTGAAACAAGTGCTACCATACCAAACACTGCATTTTTCTGTGGGTGGCATGACTGAGAACTTGATATTATTCCTGTTTCGCTCATGCTTATCAGCTCTGCAAAGCAGCTCTTACTGGTGTTTATACTGCAAACCAACAGCACATTTCAATTCAGGCAAATCAGTGACTATGCAAAGAAACTCAGCAACACACACAGGTCAACGTGGGCCTGTTTGCAAGGAGGTTTGAAATGGTACCACTGTGGGCACATAGAAATGTCAGCACAAGAACTGTGAAGCATCAAAAAGCTCTAATTAGCTCCTGTTTCCCCTTCACACAGAATAAAGCTCTAAGATGGGTAAGTGCTTCTCTGAAAGTTTCCTACTTTGTGTTGCCTTGGTCTGGTGAAGTTTATTTGGTGCTGGAACACATTTCCTTTCTTAAAAGACAAGAACATTTCTCAAAAGTGTGAAGAGTAAGTGAGGTCACCTCATTTCCTGATACTGTCCCCATCTTCACTCTAGGTAAAACACAATCTGTATCTAATTGTCCTAAAAGCATCAGACTGGCAATGAGCAATATACAGCTTTGTGCATGATAAAGCAGAACTTTTGCTTGCTTATTACTCTTCCTGCATTTTTAACCATTTCCTCTCCAAGTGGAGATGTCCACTTTCAAAAGTGGTTAACAACAGAACAGGTCTAACTGACCATGTGCCACTTTCCAGGGGCACTGACACCTACCCACATTTGTAAATGTGTGCACACACACATGCCACACATATACACACACTGGTCCATGCTCATAACCAAGATGTTACTAAATCCTAATTGGCATCAATTCCAAAGGGATTTGCAGCCAGAAAGATCAAGAGGTAGAACTCATTAATTTGAATATTTCTAAAAATCCTGTAGTTAGTTTGAATGATTAACTATGCCTCTACTAATTTTTCATAAATTGTTCTGAAAATAATATAATCCTCTGACACTGAACTACAGAAAGAGTCTGTCATATTATTTAAAGAAGATTACTATCCAAAGGCATGCTGAAGAATGCAGGTGGGGAGTCTGCTTCCTTTCTTAAGTCCATTGAATAATCACGTTTAGCAAAGAAAATTTCAGTTTGCCATGTCTCCAATGTCTGTCTTCCCAGACAGAAGGAAGGGATTCATCTATATACTCCTCCTGCTAACAGCCACAGGAATTGGCTGGGGCTAGCATGTGTCCCACTACAGCCCAACAAGCCGACAAAGATTTACACATAACTTGCTGTGCAGCAACAACTACAGAGACAGTGAGAGAGAAAGCAACTGTGTAGGTCTCACTCCATTATTTCTGACAGGTAAGACTCTGTGCTCCTCATTGTACTGATAATGAGTTCTATCTCATTTCAAAACTGTAGTATGTGAGTTGTTGCAAGTATAACATAGTTTATTAATATATATGGAAATGCAGATTTGGATTATTCCTCTGGGAAGTTTCAATTTGAACTTGGCCAGGATCAAATGCTTCTCTGACAAAGAATTATGTACAGCATTAAATAACCATTAAAAATGCAAGACATTTGTCTGCAAAGAGAGCCATGATTATATAACAACAAAATTAATCATGTGATTGCTCACGTTAAACACATAAAAGCTGAATTTGTGCTGAAAATGCACTTCAGTGTTTGCCCAGGTCTAGTGACCGATGCTGCCACGGGTGGAGAAAAGGGCAATGCCAAGGCACCTTTAAGAAGATTGTTGTAAGCCATCTCTGCTTTCAGAACCACATTGCAGGCCTTCTCCAAACCCAGCTAACCAGGCCAATGCAGACCATCAGTGCTACCAGGTTACACACTCTCTCCTGGGGTGCTCTGCAAGGGAAGCAAGATCCCATCCCTCTCCCTCTTCACACACTGGTGGAATTAAATCATTACAACAAATACCAAAACAGTCGGATCTGTCTTAAACCAGCTTTCATTTCTAAAATATGAACCAGACATCTGACTGATGGATCCAACGAGTCTCATTATATCTCCATACAGGCTTGGTCTGTCAGTTTGGTTTTTGGGGTCAGAACTGGGCTAGCATTAAACCACACTGGGCTCGCTGCTCCCACAGCAGTGTCAGCCTGCTGGCACGTAGGCTGTGGTCATGGCAGTGCTGGACACTTCACAGCTCACTTGTGGTGCTCTGCCTGCTCTTTTCTACTGAGCAGATACTGGAGTATTGATGTAACTACAGCACCGAATAACAGAAGAATATCTTTGAAGAGCTACACAGGACAAAGTCTTTTATATTATTCATTTCATTACACAGCACAAGAGTGAAAGTTACAGAGGAAGACTAAACATTAGAAATGAACACAGCAAGTACTCTAAATGCAAACAGCACAGGGAAGGTCATGTCCACCTTGCTTTGCCATGAGTCATAACGTTCCTGTTGACTGTGACCATATTTTCAAGTTCTTAAGTTAGAAAACAAAGACAAATAAATTTTCATCACATTGATGAAAGAAACATGGCAAACACAAAGTATTCAGAGACTGTCTGCAGCAATCAGTGTGGTCTTTTTAGTTTGTTCCTATTTAATATTGCAAAGAACAATTTTAATTTGCTGTGCAGTTTCATTACTTGGTCCAGACAGAAACTGAATTAATTCCTGGAAAACAAATTAATAGTTGTATGAAAACTTTTGTTTTACTTGGTGTCACTGTTTAACTATAAACAAAATGGAATATTAAATTCTTCAGTGCAGCTGTAAGGAGTAGAAATCTTGGACTGAGACCATAAAGTTGGAATACCCTCGAGATGCATTTTCTTCCAAGCCATCTATCTACTCTTCTTCTTGGTTTTCATGCAAAAATTCTCCTATCAGTTTAAATTTACACTGGATTATTTTCATCCCTCAGGCACCAAGGACTACTTCATAGTTCGTCTCATCTTTGTATGGTTTCCTTTTTTCTTCTTGTGCTGCTTTACATGGGGTTTTCTGCTTTTTAGACACAAGTTCAGAAAGGGAGCTACACCTGATTATGAGACTTGACCTCCAAAGCAGGAGGAAGGGGGATTTGCTCTGCTGGGAATGTGTCATCTCTAAAGGTATTTTACCATTTCTTTGCTGTGATACATTCCAGCCATGGACCACAGAAGGTCACCATCCTTCTAAGTGTTGAAATTCCAGGTAGCCAAGAGAAACCATTTCAAGAGCAGCTGCTCGCTGCTCTTGTGCTTGAAGAAGATTCACCACAGATACTGGTTCATTTGCTGGCAGAAACTGAGCTGGGAGTCTCTGCAGGCTCCTCTGTGGAAGTGGGGAGAACTATGAATTACAGGGCAAGTGAAGCACATGGATGGCCAGGCTCCTTCCCTCCGGGGAGCTGCAAGCCCACGCAGAGCTAATCCCCCATGACACGCTTCCAATCCACCAGGGAAGCCATCTGAGTCAGAGACAGAAGAAAAGTCACTAAAAAATTAACTGATAACATAGGAAGAATTTTCTGTAGAAATGACTAATCATCAGCAAAACAAAAAGACTAAAAATACCTAACTCAAGGATTTTACACAAGCTGGCTTGACTGTGCAAACAACAATATCCCATGGCGTATTTATATTTTCTGGGTTAAGAGAGTAGCTACTGCTGTTTTAACCATTTCCTTGCTCTTACAGCAGTGAATATCCAGCTGCCTTGCTCATATCAAATGTTCTGCATATGAAGGGCTGATATGGCTTTGAAATGTCTATTCCCCATCAGAATAAATTATGCACACATATACTAAGGATGACACATTTTACTTTGTATCTGAGAAGCACTTTCAAGATTAGCATAAATTATATTTGTAAATTAGAGGTTGGATGGCAAAACAGCAGAAGTTATATTATTTTTATCCCCCTAAACATGATTTCAACAGGCCATGAAATGTAATACTGAAGAAATAAAGACAGGACCACAATCATGGATACCGGAACTACACTGTAGGTATGGTTTTACACAAATCTATACTATTTTTGTCACAAAAATTAAACATGCAAATTACACACATTTATCTCTATTTTTTTAATAACACTTCAGTGTTCCCCCTTCTTATTCCCAAAGAACATACACACTCTTTTTTTCTGCGTTACTTTTCTGAAATATTCCAAATGACTCGCCATGATCTTAAATCAAGATCCAGAGGGTAATACTACCATCCTTTTAGATACAGGCTAAACCATAAATGAGTCGTGACAAAGGTCAGATTTAGAGCCATTTTGTGCACTTGGAGGACTGCCTAAAATGAGCAGCCAATATGTCTATACAGACCACAATTCTTCCCTCCACCATATGCCTCTGCTTTTGAGGTGGGAGATCAGGTGCTGCTTAGGAAGTCAGGCCTCTCAGGATATACAGAACACATTAGTGCTACAAAACAAAATGTATTCTTTTATCCCACCTGTCAAACCCACAGGCCCAGGGTTTGATCCTGCAGACACGCAATGGGCTGACAATCCTGCTCTGAGTACCTGCATTATTGCACTGAAACACCCAGGAAGCTTTGTGGAAATTGCTTGTGCCTCACGAATCTCTTGTAAGCAACACCACTTGCAGATGTGTATTTTGTGACTGGGTTATTTCTTTAAGTCCTTTCTGCTCCTCTTGAGAGTCTGCCATCCCCACAGGACTCACAGAAGATTCTCCAGAAGAAACTGAACTGCCACACCACATGTTGTGGCTGCACTGCAAGATTAACTGAGTCCCTGGGGAGCAACCAAAAGAGAGCTGTAATCCCTCTGCAGTGCACAATGGATAATAAAAGCAAAACTAACCAAGACTGTCCACAGCAGGTTTTCCATATTATGCCAGAAAATCTGATTTCAAATGATGATCTGGTATGCTCTGCAGTGAACTACTTTCATAATGCAAAACATTGAAAATGCTAGCAAGAGTTGGAGTCTTGGGGAAAAAGGAAAAAAAATAAAAGCAAAATCAAAACAAACCCAAAATACTTTATGAGAAATGCTGATAAATTAAAAACTTTGTTTGCTATTTCTATAACAAATCTAACATAAGCTAGACAGCTTGGAAAGGAGTGGCTGAGGAGTAAGGACCTTTCTGATCCACAGAGAACTCAACAAAATTGCTTCATGAGTCTGAACAGAAGTGCAGATACTAGTTCTATTTTCCACTGGCACTGCTTCTATTCATAGCAGACTGTCTCTTAAAGCAGGGACTAAGGATGCCTGGATTGGGCTGAACACCCACAAAGCCTGGTGCTGCTCCTCTCAGGACCAACTCTCACTGCAGTATCTGGGGTACAGGGACTGCAGTGCTGCAGCCCCACGTGTGCCTGGTGACCAACTGATGCACATGGGAACATCTGGGGGTTGTGAATGCACAACACTTAAGAGTTGGAGTGAAAAGTGCTCTGCTGTTATATGGATACAGTTATTTTTAATTTTGCATAGGGGGATGCACAGCTAAAAGCCAGCAAATGAAAGCTCATATGTTCAGAGTCACCTAGAATTAGACATGGAGCATATGCAATGTTTAAACTGAGTGCAAATGCATGTTCACATTAATGGAGTGGGGTTTTGCATCCTGTCAAAAACAGGTGGAGCTCGACCAAGGCTGTGTTTTTATCACATTCACTGGAAAACCACATGGCGCAGGCTCCACTCTGCCTGAGCAACTGTGGCTAAGCAAATATTTCAATGAGATATGGGAATAAATTAACATACAAAATAATTCTTGGGCATTTCTGGAAGAACATGTTTCTTCAGTTTTGACTCAAGTTTCAATGGAAAAAAGAAATCTGTACAGAGTAAAAAATGCTTTCTGTGGATCAGATGCTGTGAAAAGTTGAAACCTGAAGAAATTAATGAAATGTGCTGAAACTCTAAGACTTGTAAACCAAGAGCTCTGTGTGGGCTGAGATGTTACACTGGGTCTAGCCTTTCCAAATTCAGGCTTATTTCAAACACTGACTGTACAGATGCTCTTCTCAGTCCCTCAAGCAAATATGATGCTACTTTTTTTTTAAAGTCCAAGCTTAAATTGGATTGACAAGGAAATTATGGTTTTAAATAAATGCTTCCTATGGTATCCAGTTCCAAAGGGAAAGGAATCTGAAAGTACTCTTCAATCCTGAAGGAACAATCACTGAACAGGAAGAGCAGCATTTCAGTTTGGAGGAAAACCCCTAACGAATTGCACTTTAGCATGATTCATAGCAAAACATACAGATTATTTTTTACACAACTAGTGACCTGAAGGTCTAGTTATTCACATTATTCTTCTGGTAGTATTGTCATTCACAATTTGCAGTTCAAAATACATTCCCTGAGCTGATCTGCCTCTTCATTTTCTTTTCTAAATGCCCTGTGAGTAGGTAAGAAGTGGCGAGGCACTTCCTGGCATACTGGGAGAAGGTATCAGTAGCACAGTTACAGTAGGGATGTGACAGGGATGCAGGTTCCACTGAAGGGACAGTTTTATGCACCACTCCAGATCTGTTATATTCATATAGGGGAATTTGCCTCCAGACGTCTCAGCACATGACAAAATTTGGAAGTTTACATTCTTTTGATCAGGCATTTATCTGAATATCTTGGGTACAATTTTAGGTACTGCTTTCATTGACATTCAGGGTCAGTTGGTAGTTACTAAAAAAAAAAAATCAGCTACATTAGCAATTTCAATAGGACTAAATAAAATTTAACCTACAAATTGTATATTAAAATTTTCATTTTAAGGGAATGCACAGTGCAAGTTTTTACAAACAGTGCAAAGCTTATTTGGGTATTTTCCCCACTTACAAGGACTCTGGGTGCAGGACTGGTCATTGCACAGGAAACAAACAAACAAAAAAAACTTTACTGCAGATTACCTAGGCTAACTACATAAATGTTCTGCTGGATACATCACTTTGCTGTCATACGTTGTGGAACCCATAGAAGTCTTCACCAGAAAATCCTTTTTTACCTGGAAGAGCACTGCCTGAGCCCATTACCTTGACTTTACAGCTAGAAATACTACCCTTGTGCTATTAGGTATCACCATCTCTCTGTTCCTTCTGATGTCTGAAGGAAGGGTTTCAGCTCTTTTGTCCATCACCACTCTGTATTTTAAGTGGACAGCAGTGTGTATCTCTGATTTGCAAAATGAAACAGACTCAAAAAACTAAGTGAAATATTTTTGACTGGTGTAATAAACCCAGAAAACAGGAAAGCTAATCACTCCACAGATGTGTACATTGGTGTCCCTCCCTCCTTCCTCCCAGGACAGTCTCAATCTGCTAAATAAAGCTACATTAAATCCTGTACATCAGTATCAACAGTTCTTATCCTCAAGGCCTGGAGGGGTTTGTTCACTAAGATACAAACTTCTTGTGAAGATCTCCCTGCTTATGTCACTTTTCTATGTGTAACAAAGTGATCATTATTGCCACAACAGAACATTAAGTTTAAACATCTAAGTTTAGAAATAGTAATATAAAAAACTCTTTCCTTGTCTTGATGGATGTCAGTTTCATAGCCAGAGTTGTCAGAAGCTACTTATTTGTTCATAGAAATAAATTTAAAAGGACTTTTTATTTTCAGAAACACAGTTAATTTAATATTGTACGTCAGAGCATGTGAAAAGCAAGTGTAGTGGGCATATAGGTGGTCAGGAGCTAGTGATTTGAGTCAGGACACTGGAGAGGCCAGCCAGCAAATGTACATCTGTCCCCACTCATGCATGTACCCAGCACAACCCTGAACCCTTTCCACACTGAGGTCTTTCAACACATTCACTGCATCTCCATTCCCTTGGGAAACCAAGGTGAATTGTCCAAATGCAAAGCACAGAAACTCTTTTCTCCTCTGTATCCATGCCCAGACCTAATGGGGCAGACCCAGAAACTCATCAGATTACTAAAAGGTCTTTATGTATCCAGGAATTTAACACCAGAGACAACTGGCTACAATAAAAGCTGCCAATAGACTTCCAAAGCTGCCAGAAATCAGCACATGCTGATTTTCATCACTCTCAGAATTACTTTTGCAAATGGGGATGATCAGATAATTTTGGGCACTGCTGTGTTGTGCTTTTTCTTTCCTGCAAGAGTAGCTTTTTGCCAAATTTTTGAGCAGAAACTATGTCCAACAAGCTCTGACAGTGAAGGAAGATGGTACTTAAATGCTCCTTTAGGGACATGTACTTACATTGCCCAAAGGGTCATCACTACAACCTACAAAGCTGCAGTGAAATGGAATTTTGCTAAAGCAACAGCTTGTTTTCCAAGCTGTGAAAGTCTGTGTGAGGAATTGTTAGAGAACTAAAACATTAAAACAAAGAGCAAACACCCTTGTAACCTGCATTTAATGGTGTAATGGTAAATTAAGTGGGGAATGTACTAGTTTAGTTCCCTGCATGAGAAGTGATCAGCTCTGTGCTGTTCACACTGGAAGTATGTAAATTCCCTTTATTCCTCAGGCAACCCTTCAGAGCTGGCATTTGTTGAATGTTACATTTGAAGTGTCTCAGCTTGAAGAAATAATGCTATGTGTGCACTGAGTTTGTGAGCTGTGGCAGCCAGGGTCACAGAGTGTCTGGACCTAATTTTATGTAAAGATGACAAACCAAAAATAATGTGCTGTTGCTTTCCTTTGCTCTAAGGATTATTGTTAAAATCTGCAAAGCTGCTGGCAATAAGTTGTAGTGCATGCACATTTCTAGGCTGCTTAAACCCCTTTGAAAAGTCTTCTATTTAGGAACAACAATCCTGACATAATATGAAGTGGTTTTCCCTTTCCCAAAGCTACATTGCAGGCAGGCAGCAGCCTACTTTGAAACAACTGAAAAGGGAAGAAGATCAGAGACAATTTGTATGTGAGCTCCAAGCACTGAAGTCCAAATCAGTTATCTGCACACCAGGCTGCACACAAAGGATGTCTCTGTCCCTCAGAAGAGCAATTCAGCTGTGCTTTTTAATAGTTTAATTATTTTTAAACCCAAGAAAATACTGTTTTCTGCTCCAGAATATGTGATACTCCTTTCCCTGCCCTGTGACCCTGTGCCCACACAGGACACAGGAGCCTGTTCTGTCCTTACTGCACCAGCTACCCCAGAGTTTTCCATTTCGGGATGCTAAGACAAAAAACTTCCTTCAAGGTGGTCTCGTGATAAAAACCTTAAACCAGAGCAGCCTCAATTCAAACATTTTGGGTCATTATGTATAGGACTGAAACAGCAGACTTTCAAGTCCTACAGAGAGCTGGTGACAACATATCTTTTAATAGGCACTTTCACCCACTTAATAAATGTAGAGATAGGCTACTGAGCTTTAAGGAATAGAAACACTGAGTCATTAAAGTTGGAAAATATTTTTAAGATCATCAAATCCAACCATCAACCCAGCACCACCACCATGTTCTCCACTAAACCATGCTAGGAAGGATGAACCTTACTGGACTTCACACACACACTTCTGTGAATTTGCATGTGAAATGACTTTGTACCCTACCTAGAATGGCACACAGAACTGTTAATGCTCCTGGTGATGAAGAGCTCATTATTCTGGGCTCTAGAATCTCTATTTTATTTTTACCTCAGTAAGAAGTAAAAGATAACAATTGTTAAATAAGAGCTAGCAGCACCTACTTATTTAACCAGTGATTAGAGGTAAGAAAAGACAGATGCAGCACAATTACATTATTGCAGCTCTAAAGTGCCTTCTAGAAACTTGTGGAGGAAAAGGGTAAAATCAGCATATTTCCCTTGGTGGGTTTTGAGTTAAACAGTTAAATATGACCTGTTACCATATTTTCAAGTTTTGCCTTATATCCACAACATACTTAAAACGAGAGCCAAGGCTTTTTTTATAGTCTGCTATTGGATTCTGGAATAGAAAACTCAATGCAATCTAAGGTTGTAGGACACTAAAAAAAACTTGGGAAGTCAAAACTATGGAGTTTCTGAGTGTTTGTGAGTGATCCAAACTGACACTTTTAATCCACTCTCAGATATTAAAAAACGGATGTTTCATAGGTGTATCCAGTAAAATTAGGATAGCTTTGACTCAAACCCAGAACAGCTTCAAGAGGGCTCACAAAAGAATAGTATCAAGGAAAGAAATATCTCCTAAGGAGAGATTTCCTCCTGTGACAGTGACAAAATTGGGTCATCTCCTAGATGCTAGCATCTATAATTCTTGAAATGCAGAGAAAATGCAGATAAAAATAAATACAAAGTAAAAACTTTCATAATACATTGGAGTTATTTATGCATATATTTACTAATCTGTGTTTACTGCCCTTCAAACCACATACAGAAACAATTAGATCCCTTTTTAGAAGGGGCAGTATGGAGCATGCAGATCTATAGCTTTGATTTAAAGAGTATGACAGGCAATCAGTGTGTGTCAGAGGAAGCCCACATCAGCAAAGAGACATGTTAAAGCCACATTTGAATTTTCTTTTTTTAGGACCGAACAGATGAGTGTTTCCTTCATGTTCTGAACACAGTGGGATTGGGAAATATTCTGAATTTCAGGCTAGGAGAAAATGGATTGCTTCAAATTATAAGAAAAGGAACAGCACTGATTTTATTCCTCACTTTCAGCAGGATTGAGTAGTGCATAGGAGAAAAAGGAAAGCCAGATGCATTCCTAAGTCTGTTATATATTTCCATCAGAAGTAGTATAACAACTAGAAATTAACTATTTCCCTCCATTTTTCACTTGCATGAGATAAACATTAAATTTGGCTAATGAACTGGAAAAAAAAAAAGTCTATGGCTTAATATTTTTTTAAATGATTAAATGAAACAGGAATACAGACAGGAAATTAAAGACTGTATTCCTGTATTAATACTGATGTACAATGAGAGCAGCTGAAGATCCCTTTTTAAAAGAGATCAATATTACTTCCACAAAAGGTTTACATTGGTTGTGAGAATATGAACTGAAGCAATTTCAGCTGGGAAGAGTCTGATTGCAAAGTCACAGAACTGTTAAAGATGCAGACTAGTAGGAAGAAAACATCTAAGCTGAGCAAATTGGTTGCATTTTGGTTATGAAACCAGAGACTCAAACCATGATGTATTAAGTTTGAAAGAAGCCACTAGAAAATTGAGAAACCTGAGCAGGACTCCCCAGTCCCTTCTGTCCCATTTCCATGGACATAGAAATGGGACAGAAGGGACTGGGGAGTCCTCCTCACATCCTTTGTCAAAGCCAGGCTCAGATCTGTCCCACTGTGCTTTGTCAGGACTACAGAACCAGAGAGGAGTATAAACAAACTGCTCTGTTTTCTATGGAAATAAACAAAGGTCAGCTTTTTTCCTCCCAAGCTGAGTCACTCAGTGACTCCAGTGAATATGAATGGCTGGGCAAATGTCTAAGACTGTCCCTGGAGAGGAGCCCTCTGTGCCCTGTGCTTTCTGTGGCCAGGAAGAATGTGAGCCAGACAAGTCCCTGTCCTGCTTTTTAACTGCAAAGTGCAAGGTAATTGAGAGTCAAAACAGAGCCTAAATCACCCAAAAAACAAAATTCTTGAGATTCAAGCTCCCCAAAACTTCCTTTAGAGACAGTTATACACACGCGTACCGCTCACACAATCTCATGCAGAAAGCTCCAATCTCAGCTAGTGCTGTTTCCAAAGACAATGTTCCAGTATGTGGGTTAATAATTCCATTGGTATTCTTTGAGAATAATGACCGTTGTTGTTCCTTTTTGTTTTGCTGCACTTTCTCTCATTTTGCTAGCTTCCATCCCTAATGTGTCTTATTATTATTCAGGTCCTTGCCCAGTCTATCTGTTACCTGCTCATTAGAACTCCTGTGGTAGAAAATGCTCTGCAAGAACCTAATTCTAGTACATTTCAACTTATTTTCAGGCTGAGTGAGTCTGAAAGCTCAGATTATTAAGGTGAGCTTGAAGTGATGTTTTTGATAGACTGTGTTTTGCTGTGTTAAGGCAAAGAGAAATTCATCTGTAAAGTTTTAACTTTATACTTGGAAAGCTAAACAAAAAAAAAAAATCTAGACCCTCAAAGAAGCGTGCCTCCACTGGGGCTTAAAGTGACTAGGAGGTCAATGGGCAAAACAATTTAAGGCATTTCTTTGTAAGACTTATGAGAGGGATATATGGAAATTAGCAATGCAAGCTTGTCCTGATGACACTTTCACAATGGAAACACACTTTGGAATTCTCCAAAATAGCTTGAAAATTTCCAAACAGATGTTTTTAGTTTAAATTGCTAATAAAACCACTGAGTGGATCAGTGAGTTGAACCTACAGCAAGTTCCAGCAGCACAAAAATTTTATATGCAATTTTAGGGCTGAGTTCCCTACAGAATGACTGTAGAGTTCTTACTGCACTGCAGTTATGGACATAAAATATTAGCATTGTTAAGTAAATTACATTATATGAAAAAGGCCTTCCATCAGGTAACATCTGGGCCTCCAAACTATTCAGAACAGGTTTTATTACCTGTCTCCACCTTATTTTAAAATCATTTACTAAGACTTAATTTAAAGCAAAAGAAAAAAGAAACAAAATTCTAAGAGTTTAATCATAGCTAAAAGGTTTACAGCATGCATGTTTTCTTCAATTTATTATTAAAAGCAGCAGCAAAAATTGACTGAGATATTGAAAGGCCAAGAGAAAATTAAGCAATGCCTCATCTACTACTTCCAACTCAATTTTAAGCACTCTGAGCCTTTTCATATAAATGGCAATTTTATTGCTGGCATTAGAGAAGTAGTTATCCTGCTCTCTGAAAATGCCTACCACTTTCTGGGCAAGTCTGTGGAATATGTGTAAATGATTAACCACAGGCCAGGTCAGCTCAGACACAGAGCAATTACAGACTGCTGCAGAACCCTAGAAAATGTTAAACCACAGGCCAGCAGAGGCTCTGGATTGAGAGATGCACACTAAGCCACCGGCCAGCCACTCCTGCCAGAACAAGGTGGTCTCAACAGCCTCTTTCCTGTTCCCCTGCACTGATTTCTTCTCATTTCCTGAGGCAGGACCAGTGTGCACATATCCAGCAGGCAGCACCATCACAGCCAGCCCCCAGGAGCCTCTGGTCTCCACAAAAGCTGTAACAGCCCAGAAGCATCTTGTCAGACCAGCCAGCCTGAGCAGAGGGAGCCTGGCTCTAGCCCAGTCGTGCCTTAATGAGAATATCCTCTCCCTTATTACAAAAGACACCAAATAAAACTGGATATTTAGAACTCATACTGTCATGAGAGGGAAAACTGCTACTAAATATTAGCTTATCACTAGGTATCCAACCAATTTCACAGAAGACTAGCAGCATCTCATTAGGTTTATATATATAAACTGTCATCTGTTCAAGTCCATTTATAAAATGTGGGAAGGCAGCAGGAAACCTAAGGATTCATGAGGAGCTCTTGGAGAGAAGCATCCACTGCTCTCTTTGTCATTTCTCTCAGCCTTTGATTTTAGCTTTATCTTTTCACAGTTCTTTCTCCTCCTTTCTGCATGCCCCCTGCTACTGCAGAACCACCAGTCACCCTGTGCACTCCATGTTAGACACTGAGGGAGCTTCTGTGCAAATGCTCAGTGCCAGCACAGCTGTCAGCAGCTGTATGCAGGCTCTGACATTTTACAACACTTGCTCTTAATCTAGGGACAAGGGGAAAGGAGGGCATGAGGTCCACAGGGGAAAGCAGAAACCACTTTGTAAAGCTTGTTTTGACAAAGCAGAACTAGGCCCACAAGTGGAGCTGCAGGCCAGCAGAAGGGCAAGGACTTCAGAAGCCCCACTGTGTACGTGGGATCCAGCTGTGGGCAGCTGTCTGGCACAGTTACATAGTCTCAGTCTCACTACCTTGACCCCTCCTGATCATTTCCTCTTGGAGAGCTGCTGTTGCCCCATTTCAAAGGTTGGCAGAACAAACTGCTGAGCCAAAACCTGAATTCACATCTCATGATTCCCAAGCTGCAATCTCAAACCCAGAACCACCCTTTATCATGCTTCTGCTTTTCTCCATGTGTTTAGAGTTTCACCTCTGAAATACCCAGAAACACTGGTCTGAACACAGCTTCAGCCCTCAGAGAGGGAGGCACCACAAGGCACCACACGCCAACTCAGGAAGGAACTGTTGATTCTATGAAGACCCCTCCAATTCACTCTCTTTTGACACAAATGACAATGGCAGTTTCTCAGGAGAAGACCAAATCTTTGGCCCGAGAGCACAAAAGGGGTTTGCAGTGAGGCCACAGACCTGGAAAACAAAGCAGAATATGTTCCTGGCTTATCTACAGGTGCTATGTCATTATTTCCCACCTTGCTGTCCAAAGTTCCCCAGCACACTAGCAGGAGAAACAAGTCTGTAAAATGCAATATAAACACAAAAAAAGATAAGATAAAATACTTCATGTTGTCAATATGATATAGCCCTTGGCCAGCGACCTATAGCAACCTGTGAACAGATTTTGGATAATCTGTATTTGGATAATCTGTTCATAACAAAAGACATGACAGACAGAAATGCAAGTGTGTCCAGTAAACACAGTGAAATGCCAAGGCTGAGGGGATCATTAACAAATGGAGAAAAACAAGTTATTTTGTTTTCCACAAGCCAGATAAACAGGAAGAGGAAGATGAGGAAGAAAGGGAGAAGTCCTGCCCTGAGCATAGTAGATTCTTCATGGATGGATGCATATTTGCTGCACTGCAGATACACTTACACATAATAAACCTGAATTCATTGATACTAAATATTTACACAGCTTGTAACTCATCCAAAAAAGCAATTATAATACATCATGTTGAGGGAAAGTATAAAACCATTAAAATTTGGATCACTGACACAAGATACTGTGTCAATGCATAGTTAACAGTAAATTCCCTAGTACAGTACATTTAATGGGAATAGTCCAATGCTTTCTAATAAAGCAATGCAAAATGTGTTTTGCTGTAACACTGCCCTGGTTCCAGGTGGGATGGAGTTAATTTCTTCTCAGTAGCTGTTACAAAGCTGTGTTTTGGATTTTGAATTAGAATGGTATTGATAATACACTGATGTTTTGGTTCTTTGCTAAGTTGTGTTTAACCTAAGCCAAGAACTTTTCTTCCTTATCTCATGCTCTGCCAGGGAGGAGCTACACAAAACAAACAAAAAAACAAATGAACAAAACCCCAAAAACCTCCCAAAAATCAGATTTAGCATAGCTTATCTAATAAACTAAGAGGCAGCTCTTGGGACTGAATTTTGTAACGTTTTCCCAGCAGCCTGACACGTTACAGGTGTCATTTGTGGGGGACTAAAACCACAGAGGTGAGCTGGTAGCAGCAGCACCTTTCACCTCAATGTGGCAGGTGAGGAGAAGCTGTACTGAAGAGACTCCTCCGTGCCCATCCTCAGCCTGTTTCCAGTCCACTTGAATATCTTTGAGAAAGGGCTAAACAACAGAAACTCCTTGGCTGGAAATGAAGAGTGGAGCTATCAAAAGTCAGACCCCAAGATCTGACAGTCACAGCTCTCTCTTTCACAAATAACACATGTCAGAGATTAACCATGTGGTCTTTTAAAAGGCAGCACATTCCCTGCAGAAGCCATTGTCCATGCAAGTGCTGCTGGATATGGCTTCCAGCTCCAGCAGCACAGTGGCCTTGGAATCAAAGCCTGGTTGAAGTGGAGGTTGTAGGTCTTGGAATTGCCAATAGCTACTTAAAAGATATGTAGCCTAAAGCACAGTACAAACACACTGGAGGGAATCTGATACAAGCTGATGACAGACACAGGTTTTATGGGAGGTAGCTGTCCAGTTTGGCACTGGGAATACATCACTACAACACCATGACCTACACAAGTCGTGGGCGTCCCTTTGAATAACCCTGCATATAAACACATGGTGCCAGTGGTAAAACATCGGCTGGCAGGATAAATTGTAAAAGACATAGTATTAAATCAGGCATATTCAGGGCTCAGATCCAAAGATACTAATCCTTTCATCAGGATTCAAACTGGCAGTATTCCATATAGGAAGACATTTGTTCTCTCTCTGGACTGGATATAAAATTAATCTGTTCAAGAAAGCAAACCTGCTTCTATCCTACTCTCAACTCCACTACTGAGGAAAGGCATAAAACCATGCTTGCCTTCTGTGTGTCTCAGAGAGTGACCACGAGTGCAGTGACAATGCAATGACACCATTTGGGGAGATGTAATGCTCAGATATAAGATTTTGTATTGTATTTCACAAAACCCAGTGATGGTACAGGAGCATGCAGCATGTTTGATCTACAGTGGGATCAAATATCCTCACTCACTGTGTTTTGATACAGGCCCAGCCTAGTACCTGACTTGATCAGATTCTTGAGTTCACAAACAAACCCAAAGTTTGCATTTAGATCTGCTGACATGGGTCTCAATGCCAGCACAAGAACGGTATTCAAAATTTCTTTGTTTGGAAATAATTCCAGTGTTCTAGATACCACACTGTGAAACTGCTGACTTTTTGTAGTGACTGCCATACCCTCACAAAACTCATCTACAACAAGCAGCTCACCAAAACCAAAATTGCCATTCTGATAGAGAAAGACGATCTGATGATTTAAGCCAGACAGCCAGTAAAACAAGTTGGAACTACTTCAGAATATTCAGTCTGTGATTATTTCCTTGAGTTTCTGTTTTGCCATTTTGTTTATTCTTGAGGCCGAGCCTGAGAACTTATATCTGTGCTTAGATCAAATTGTATGTTCTAGTTTGGGCAACCACATGTAGTAAATATCACTGTATGTATAAACAATAAAGATGTCTTAATGCATTTCTCTGCTGTGAAGGATGTTTACAAGGTGGCCAGAGCCAAATAAATAATCATTTTCTGTGGTAGGAATAAAAGCGTAACCATTATCTTGAAGGTTCTGTTTCACTGTAATACCATGGGACAGGAGTGTGATACTACCACTGAGAATAAAACAAGTTTATTATTTATGGAAGTGCTGCATTGATCCAAACACAAGTCACAGTTTAGGTTTACCCAGCTATAGAAAACTGAAGGAAGTATTAAATAAAATGTTAAAATTAATGACTGTGTTATCTCTCAGGTAATTTAATTAATTATTGCAAAGAAATTCTGTGTTGGCTCTCATATTTGGTAAGTGAACAACCTCAGCCTGTGGATTTCTATATGTATAAGCAGAACATTTTCAAGGCCAAGTTTTTTCTACTAGTATGTGTTAATGCATCTTACAATGTGTAAAATATAGTTTCAGGCAACTCAGTCTGAAAATCAAATAACTTTTGCTACAAATACTCGCCAGGTCAAGATGGTAAGTTTTTGGATAATAACTATGCTTTAAGAATAGATTTCTATAATTTAAAAATAAAACCAAGGCTTGATAAGATGTGTTTTAGAAAAAGGAGAAAACTCCGTGTTTTCTAAGGAGAAAACTACTTGTGGAAGCATGATATAAAGTATTACTTAGCAGAAACCATCAAACAACTGTCTATTTTCCCAATGTTTTATAAAGCACTTTTTGCACAATACATAAAAAGATGTAATAAGAGTTAACATCATTATTGGAACTCATGGTCCTAGGATATAGTGTAAAAAGCATCAAAGCATCAAAATCCATGGCCTTAATAACTTTTTATTCATTAATTTCAGCTCAAAGAAGTGTCATGGAATCATGATAAAGCATGTTCTTAACTCTTTTTTCAAGTAATCCCTGTCTTTTCAGTTTTTCTTGTGTTGCTTCTAGATGGAGTTACCCTGTCAACAAAGTGTCATAATATTTCTTGAACATACTTGAAAATACTTTCTAGATGTGTTCTTTTAGGATAGATTAAAGCACAATAATCGATTCCATTGCCCTTGAAAAATTATAACAAACTGTTGTAAAGCCCAGCATATCAATGACGCCTGATTGCACACTGCAGCAATTAGCAAGGGGTTACACCTCATTTAGCCATCTCCAACAGGAAGGTGAGGAGGATGGGTGCAATAACCCACTCAAACCTTCAAACACAAGCCACAAACCCTCACCTTGCTTTTGGACAGTCGAGACCCTTTCCTTCAAGCCTGGACCATACAAAACCCAGAACTGGCCAGGGAGAAATGTCAATGGGACAAGCCAAATGAGGAGCACAGATCTTCAAAGAATGGCAAAAGCACTTGCTCCATATGAGCAACTATATTTTGCTAGTTAAAATGGCCTGAAGGAGTGGGAGCTGGTCAGGGAGGAGAGCTCAGTGCAGCCTGGGAAAGGCAGGGAAAGTGATGAAACTAATGGGGCTGCAAAGCTGCTACAGGAGTGCAAGAGGCTGTCTCTGGGAAGGGAAGGGTGGATAGCATTCTTACACTTTTTATTCAGGTCTAGAAATGCCCTCCTAAAAAGGGAATTTTGCTTTATAACTAGAGGAAATACCTTTGGATCTGTGAACTGCCAACTGCCACCAGCTTTCTGGGGTGCAGCCTTTGAGCCTTGTCTCCTGCCCAGTCCGAGGTCCTTGTGCAATCAAGCCCCACAGGTGAGGTGATGATCTACTTGAGGGGGTTGGATCTTCTCATGAAATAGGAGTTTTCTGTTAGGAATTTCCTAGTTTTATCTCCCCAAACCAGTCTTCTTATAAAATCAGAAATTGTGCCTAATTTCTGATTTTATAAACACTAGAACAACTCCCTTGTCCTTCCTAAAATATCTCTAACTGACCAACGTATAACCTCTGGTAATTAGGTAGATTCCTAGATGGCAAATACCCAAGATTCATCTTTAATCTCAAGGGAAAGAATAGTGACAAAGCTTTTTAAAGATTTTCAGGTAATTAATAGAGACATTACATCCCTCATTACAGTCATCTTAAATGCAGCAGAACTGACTGAGCTGGAGTTTCTGGAATAAAATGAGATACAACCTAAAGCATGCTGAACATTCCTTTCCTAAGTACCTCCTGTTTCCTACTCAGCCTCCTCAGACAGGTGATAAATGCAATCTCTCCATTTATTGGGTCATAATTCATCAAACACAAATGTATGTGTCACTGTACATCTGTGAGTGCCCTACATGGCCTCTCCAGACTGTGCTAATGGGGCTGCAGCAAACAAAACCTGCTCAAGCCTCCGTTAAGCAGAACTCGGGACAGAAAGGGACGCTGACACAGGGAAACAGTTTAATCTGGCAATTAATTCAGGGCCTACGTGGAGAAAGAAATTATCCACTTCTTCAGAAGACCTCTCTAATTTAATTCTCAGCTAAACAGGAGAGTGGTTTCTGTTCTTTCCTGACCTCAGAGATCCTGGGGTAAGCAAATCCCTGAGTCAATATCTGAGGTAATTCACCCCGATCTGGGGTCGGTTCAGACCTGGTTCAGGGCTAAACATTAGAGAATACTCCCAGACAGCAAGATTCCAAGTGGGATGGTCATACCAGATACCTAATATACTGTGTTGCTAAATCAAGCAAGCTAAAGTCACTTTTATTTCTTTACTACTGCAATTACTCTTAAAGGTCCCGACACCCATCCTACAGACCATGAAAAACAAGAACCCAGAGCTAGAAAAGAACACAGGGAATCAGTTTCTGATAGCCTCTGAATTCTAAATCAAAAATTCTCAAAATAAAAAGTAAATAGTTTATAAACTATTTAGCAGCTCAAGTATTAGCCACAGAATTATCCAAACAGTTATAACAAATTTATAAATCTATGAATAAAATCATAAGCCCCCCTTAAGCAATTTATAAAGCAGAAAAACAACATGTCAATTATTTGCTGTAAAAAATGTTTTCTACTTTAGCTTCTACTTAAGTAGCTGCAAAAATAAAGAGCTTAACAGCCTGAAACCATGTTAGTTTGGCACAACTGCATTTAAATTTAACTTAACAAAAAGAATTTGTGATTTACACTCACTTTAATTTCAGAAAAACAAAAGAATATACTTTTTTCCTGTCTTTACATTTATGAAGTAGAGGGCATGGACCTTACAGAGCACAGCCTACAGCATGTAAATCTGGACTGAGGGAATCGCAGAAATGCCTCGGTTTTCCCAGGCTGATAACTGGGAATCAGAGAGAGTCAACTCAGGATTCAAAAACTCCTGCCTATCAAGATGAGATGTTCATTAGATGTGACCTATTTCAAAGTTCAGCAAGGTTCAGATACAAATCTAAACTTTGTCTCAGTTGTGAAAACATAGAGAAAAATACTAAATCCAAACTCATTTCACATCTGATTAAATGTAAGTTTTGGGCCTACCCATAAAAAGGTTAATCTAGAAACCTCTTGGAACAGAAGTACAAAGCAGAGCCAATACTGCAGGATTGGTATTCTGATGAGCAGGAAAATTAGGAAAATGGATACGGAACAAGTGAGGAATTACATCAAGAAGTAGCTGAGCTTCACTTAAGAAAAAACAGCTGATTTCAAAGAGAAAAATAATGGCAAAATGAACTTTGTGGGGAAATCTGAGAGAAGCTTGATAACTTTCAATGCTTATGACATGGCATTCTTATTGTGCAGATCAGTTTTAGTGCTTTTGGCATACAAACTGAACAATTCCAGATATAAAAAGGAGTCACTTAATTACACATGTATATTTGTATGTAAAATAGGTAAGAGTATGTAGTTAGTTTTCAGAATATCATCAGATCTATAGTTCTGGAATTGCATAGTTGATCATATTTCTACACTTTAGATACGCAGCAGAAAACATGTGGACTGATTTTACTTAATCAAACAATTTAAAGTTTGAACTGCTTTCTCATTTAGCTAACAGCATATAATAACCATTAGAACATGCCATAAAGTTATCATCTTATTTGCATGAATACCATACTAGAGGAAATGAAAGCATTCCAGATTTACGCAGTCATTGAGAGGAAGATCAAGTCCACAGTGTATAAACATTAAAAAGACCCTAATTAGAATCAAGTTTTTTTGACAATTTTATTTCCAGCTAATTAGCACTGATGTTTTAGTACCAGGACCTGACTTCACTGTATTCCGCAATAACGATGATTCATATCTACATTCAAATAAATAATTCAGCAAAGAAAGATGCATAGAAGTGCTTTTGTTTATAGTGCTGTCAAAATGAAATACTTGGGGAAAAAAAATAAATGTTAATCATCATCCACTTTCAACAGGTTGAGACTAGACTAAGTGCTATTTACAGGGAATCAGCTGCCCTGCAGACTGGGAATAATTAGACACCAGAGCAGGTTCTTTGCAACCTGACATGTAAAGGCCAATTTCTGGCATGTCCACACACTCCCACGTCTGCAAGGGGAGAAACAGCTCTCTGTGTACAGCTGGGAGAGTGCTGCTACAACTGTGCCATTATGTGACATATTTGAGTGGCAGCCTTGCCCAAAAGCCTCTTACAGGGAGAGGAGGTTGTGCTGGCAGTACAGGGGAGAGCCCTGCCCTATATCCTGTGGGGGAACAGGATGATGCACAATCCAGCACCCAAAACCAGACTCAAGTGCCAGGACTGTGCTCCACCCTGGAGCTTCTGCCAGGCTCCCATGCAGGGAATATTGCTGCCAGAATACCCCACACCTGCTGTAAGACTGCAAAGGTACATGGAATTTGCAGGTAGAAACACAACAAAATGGGATCACTGCATTTGGAAATGGGTATTTTCATGTCCAAAATCTTCTGTACACATGCAAAACTGTAAAGGTTACATGTACAAGCCTTAATATTTAATGCAGAATCTGTAGATGAAGTGGCCTGGAAGTACATTAACCACACAGAGAGACACTTCACAGCCAAACCCCAGAAATATATTGACAGCAGGAAGCAGAGAATCCTGAATCATTCTTGTGCACAAAAGAATTACTATGTCTAAGGTCATTTTAAGAAAGAAATTATCTCTAGGCATGGCTGCTATCAGAAATGGCACACAGAATAAAAATAAAACATCCGAATAGTGTAAGAGTGCTATGAAGGAGAGGACAGACTATTCAAAATATGGAAGACCTCCCTTCATCTCTTTGCTTCACCACACACACTGCCTAAGACTGGCTTAATCCTTCATATCATCCTTTATAAAAGTATTCTTCCTTTGGAGGCTCTTGTCCTTCCACAGCAGGTGCCTAGGCTGTTCAAATGTGTAGTTATGGGCATTCAAACCATGGGACTAAAATGGGATGGGTGATGGGGGTTTGCCCCATTTTGCAGCCACACTGTTGGCATCAGGTGCACTGTGGATCAGAAGTTGCTCCCAGCAGCAGCATGCAGGTCCTCACACATCCTGAGGAGAAGTGGGCCATTACAGTTACCATTGCTCCTGTTTGCTGACAAAACCAGTTTAACATGTAACCAGCAGCAGCTGCACAATAGAACCATATTTTTTACTCCAAATTTCTATCACTATGTATAAACCATCTCAATGAGTACAAATAATTGTAATGCCCTGTTTAGCTCCCCTACAAGTAGAAGCGCACTGACTTCAGCTAGAGTGACAATCCACCTTGGAGGTGATGTTTCTCTTCCCTTGTCCCAGCCCTGCTTTGGGCCAGATTCCCAGCTGGTGTAGGCTAGAGAACTTCACAGGACTAAAAGAATGATGCTGACTTATGGCAGCTAAGGATCTCTGCTCTGTTAAGTATGAGGAGGAGGAAAAGGAAAATTTATTAGTGCAGTTACTTTAAAAGGCCAATTACAATTTTATTAGAGGAAAGGCTTCAGCAGTTTTAGTTATTTACAATTTAACAACCCTGCTATGAATTTAATTGATATAAACTTCCCCCCCCAAAAAAAAATATTAACACTATAAACAATAAAAATGAATTGAGTGAGGATCAAGACAGTTTGGAGTAGACTTGGTGGTATTTTCCATTTAGTGAAGCCTTTATTATTACCACTTTAATGACCTGAGCTTAGACATTCTGCTTCCTTTTACCATATGTCACTTTTATTCTGCCCTTCTGGATACACATGTGGAAAAGAGCAGGCCTGATGATGAAGAGTTAAGTCATTAAATTAATTAAAGCCTTTGTTTTTACATCACTAACATTCATAAAGTGGGAAATAAAAAATGGATTCTAAACAAATAATAAAGAATCAACAGCATTAATCAGATCTTTAATAATGAGTGACAGTAATAACCCCAGAGACTAAATTCCATTTTAACCATGGTAGATAAAAGCTGATGCAATATACTTGTGATTTTGGTTCTCTAGTAGAGATTCATGTACCTCACCTGGTACCTCACCTGCGGACTTCACCCTGCTGAAGTCTCAGACAAGGTACCAGACTTGCCTGCAGTGACTGATTCTGTTTGATTAAAGCAATTCAGCTCCTTCCTCATTCCCACAGAGCTGACATGAGTAGCCATAGTCTGATTTCACACCAGTAACCTTTCAGTAGTATAATTCAATCTCAGACTATGCCTTCACTTACACAGATAGCCAGCCAAGGTGAAAACCAGGCCAAAAAGACAATTCCAGAAGCAAGGTTGCTATTGCCTGGAGACAGAAAGGCACATACCTCCCACATATCCATGCTCCACAGAGAGACTCGTTTCATCCATTCACCCAGAACAAGCAAACCCACAAATAGAAGAAATGAAGTTTCAGGCTTGGATCACAGCATAGTTGAGCTAAGGTGCATCCCATCTGCCATGGGCCCATTAGCAAGCAGCTCCTACTGCCTCAAGGGAAGAGGGAAAGTGGGAATAAGACAGCTCCACCACACCCACACCCACCTGCTGCACCAGCAGGACAGGCAGGACTGGGGCACAGCAGGACTGGAGCCAAGACATGAATTGGTTCTGCTGCATCCAGCCAGCTACAACTGCTTCTCCTCCCACCCTGGCTGATTGCTGTTACCCTAAGCTGCTAGCCCAGCCTTGTGTTTTGGTAACTCCATCATGGACTGGGAGGGAAGTGAGGGCATCTTGGTCCTGTGGCTGCAGTTCCTCCCCAAGCACAGCCCTGCCCCAAGCCTCCCCTGCCAGTGCTGCACAAAGCTGTTGAATCCCTGAAGGGAAGAGCTTGCAGTCCCCAGTTCTGAAGCAAAGGCACATTTAATTTGAGCAGGCTCCAAATGCTGCAGAGCTCCATCCTTTTTTTGCAAGATCCAGTCAGTCAGTCAGTCATTAAAACTGACTGGGCCTGGCTGCTGGATTCTGCTTGCTTGCATTTTACAAAGCAGCCATGGCAGCTCCTCATTTGCTCCTCTGTGTAAATGTTAGCAATTACAGCTCACAGAGACATGAAATGTAGGTATGTAGGTTTAATTAAAGATAAAAAGATTTAAAGACAAATATTTTCCATAGAGAAAACCCATCTGAAACCATACTTCAGAAACTTGCTTGGACAGGTTCTTTGTGCTAAAAAGAGTTATCCACACTGCACTGTGCTGGAAATATTTAAGGAGAATAAACGAATCAAGAGCTCAGAGCAAGCTTTAATTCCAAATGCATCACTGATGTCTATATTCCTGTGATCCCTTGACAGGTTTCTTTAACCAGCCAGCTGGGATTGCAGCCAGGCCAGCAATATTTAGTTCCAGACTAGAGGAAAAGCTATTTGCACATTCAGCCCCCTGCTGTAGATCAGCAGCACTAATAGTTATGGTTATGTTATATATAACAATGAATTAGAGCTCAAACATTAACGAGCTTTTAGCAGATGTGTTCATTAGACCCTACTGCAGTGGGTCTGAAACCAAGCAAAATGCTGTCACCTGTCTCCTGTGAGCTGCTGCTACAGCTCTGCACAGTCAGTCTACTGTCATTTCAAGTAATGAGAGGTATTTTTGAATACCTTTGATCAGGCTTTTTTTACTTTCTGCAGAAATAGCTGAAAATAAGGAGTGTCTAGGTGCCATGTCATCCTTTTCCCTCACCTAGCACTTGCACTGATTGATTCCAGAGAAGAAAATTCCTTGGCTGGTGGCAGAAGTCCTGTCACTTCATCAAAGCTGATGGCACAATTCGAGCTTACATGCTTGAAAATTTGGCTTGGAAAGGATTTACCTACCATACCAAAATGTGGTCTTGGATAGCAATTTGCCTCCTCCAGCTAAATTAAAAACCCAAAATCAAATTTGTTTAAAACACTAAAACAGAAAATTTATTTTCTTGAACAGATCCCGTGTGGAAACTTCAGAAATCTGAATCTTCATAAGCAGATTAACTTTGGCATCTCCCACCATGAAACAGGAATATTTAAATCTAAAAATAGTATGCTAAAGCTGTTTTAAGTTGGATAATTCAGCCAGAGGTGGCTTTCATTTCATCTAGCTCTACCTAATTTGCTACAGCTTAAAACCTATTTGAGACATGCTGAGCAAAACAGAGAAGCAAAGCATCCCCTTGTCCAGAGCTTAAAACTCCACTTTAAATCTTGCAAGTCACTGCACACATCCTGTCCTATATTTAAAAGGTCACATTTGACCAAGCTATAATTAATCATACATCCTCACAATTTAATCAATTG
Organism: Leptocoma aspasia; assembly: GCA_013399835.1. Classification (NCBI taxonomy): domain Eukaryota; kingdom Metazoa; phylum Chordata; class Aves; order Passeriformes; family Nectariniidae; genus Leptocoma; species Leptocoma aspasia. The sequence continues at coordinate 137,421 of VXAX01000068.1, read as the reverse complement.
GTAGAGAGACTGTATTAGTAGCTTTCTGTAGCAGCATGCAGATATTTTTGCCCTAGTTCAGCTTCTTTCCAACAAAGCAAGTCAGTTTACAGCAGAAATGTGAAAAGCTAATGCTCCTCTGTCAGAGGAGACAAACACAGAAGATGCCTCTTCCTTTTGTTTTCCTATTTAAAGATCAAGGAGAATGTACATAGGTATAGGGAGGCTGATGTTTAATTATACAATAGCTATGGAGAGATAACAATCTCTTTGAAGTGCTTTAACTCTGTGCCACTTTCTCAAGTGAAAAAGGAAAGAAGATACTTATCACTTTGAATGATGCCAGCTTAGATGTGGGGGAGGAGACAAGGAGGAAGAAAGTCACACTAAGGAAAATATATATTCAAATTGATTAATAAATGTAAACACATCATTAGATTAAATAGCAGGTTAGTTTCCTGACAGGTAGGTTGTCAGGAGGAGAGAAAAGAAAGAAAGGAAGATCACAAAACCCAAACAAACAGGTGCTAAAATAGTGGAGCTATTTGGAGCTTGATTCTGTTTCTAATTGTGTGGGTGAGAATCTTTCCATCAACTGGATGCAGCAGGAGCAATCCATGGGTTGCTTTCTGCAGTTCTTTGTGTGGGTGTCAATTAACCAATTCCTACTTTATTCAGCTTATGCACAATTAAAATCTGGATTTTAGCCACAAAGTGATTCCTCATCCCTGTCCAGGATTAGATCTGAAGTCCTTTCATGAGGGATTTCTTGTTTCAAGGAGGATATTCTGGTCAGGAGTAGACAGGGATACCTCCCTGCTACCTGCAGAAAGATTCTGTTTTCAGCTACTGAAATGTTAGGAGTAATCAAGAGGGAAAATTCTGTAAGTGCCTTGAACTCATCAAATCTGCCAAATAAAAAGGGATAGCTTTTAGATTAATAACTTCTTGAAAAGGGAATGCAGAGTACAATGACAAAGTTTTTCCTTCCACTAAAATACTTTATAAATGTGTATTCCTAGTAGGTAGACTACAAACTTTAAAACAAATCTTTAGCAAAGAGAAAATCTATATCAAGAACACAAAGAAGAAATGAAATTAATTCCATTCTCTGTTATTTACTGAGGGATCAGAAGTGTCCAGGTGTAAATTTCTCTGTTCAAAAACTCACACCTTTTTTAGACATAAGGATGGCAGAATTTAGTAAAAAATATGGGCTGATAACCTAAGCAATGAAAGCATTGCCAATTAAATTATACAGTTAATTAGTACCCATTAAAGCAGAGAGGGAAGGGAAGTATGATAATTTAAGCATAGTGTGTGAGAAGACATACAAACTGGTATCATTTTTGAGGGCTCCAGATCTGATCACATCATCTTCTGCTATTGTTCACAGAATTTTGGCCCTCTCCATGACACATATATTTATTTAATCTTACATACTAGATGTACAATATACAGGTAGGCCTACACATGTTTTAAAATGAAGTGTTGCTTAATCTCAAATAAGCTTTTTTATTAAATAATACATAATTTCCATATGCCATGACACACATGGTTTGATTATCATAGCAATAATTTCCACTTTTCTCTGTGTACTTGCAAATACTCCCTAGAGACCAATAAAAGGACATATGGCATAATGGCATCTCTTCAACTGTAATCATTACTGGTACATATTAAAGTATTGGAGGTGAACTGAGGGCTTGTCAAAGACGAGCCCTTTAATACAGACATTTGCTTTTTTTCTTTCAGACAAAATGAGTACTACAAAAGAGGGTACCTTATTCATTGTGGTCTATATAATTTTGCAGTGGGGGTGCAGCTTTTGGAAGCACCTAGTTTTGACAGGAAAACTGGCTTAAGAAATTCTACCTCCTCTTTTCTTCTTTCATAGCTTGAAAGCCCTTCAGTTGGGCTCATGTTACAGTTTGGGTTAAAAACAACCCTTCTATTTGGAGGCACAACAGAAATTTCTTCTCTGTAAATATTCACATACAGGTGTACTCTGTTCCTGCCTTGGAAGGTTTACTTTTGGAACTGTCTCTTCCCATTCCAGCAGAACAACTGGTTACCTCCTATTTGGAAAACACATCTTTATTTCTGTGGCTCAGAGACAGGCAAAGCTTATGAAAGCATGTAACAGGCAGTGAAAACTGAATCCAGAATTAGAGCTTCAGTTAAATTTTTCCAAATTTTTGAGAGCTGTCTGGATCCAGGGAGTTATGACTGTAGGCCAAACATCAAGGTTCAGTGCCTAAACTCACATATGGAATATGCTTTTAATTTAGAAACTGGGCCAACATCCAATGATGGCAACAAGGACACTCATTTCTACTCTGCTTCCCAGTGAAGAACCAGTGGGTGTAAATGAGGGAACTATGTACTACAACAATTGCTGTCTGATGCAATGCTGGTAAGAGGTCACCATCTTGTGCCTGATACCAAGTAGGGATTCTCATCCCAAAATTACAGCTTTTCTTGATAGCTGAGTCTCCAGCTTTCATCCTAGCAGGTCAGAGGCATCCAGACCCCCTGAACAAATCATCCAGACTCTCCTCCCAACACCACAAATCCACACAGAAACAGACTCTCCCTGAGGATTGCAGCTTGAGCATCACACATCTCACGGGAATCCTCTAACTTAATTCTAGCATCCAAATATAAGCTCAGATAGACAGCAGTGCCTCATATTTTCTCAGGAGCTGCACTCAATACCCAGACCTTCAGAAATGTCATTTGAGTGTGAAGTGTGAGGTTGCTTTAATCTTCCTCAGAGCTTCTGGATGGTGCAGTTGTACAAATATCAGACAACATTATTATTTATTGCTTTCCAAACAGGAATAATTAGGATGTGTGTGAGTGTTTTTCTCATCAAGATGCACATTAGTAATTCTGGGACTCCATCACGTGTACCTGTGTGTATACACAAAAAATGGAGTTGGCTTATCACTCCAGATGTCTGGTGCAAAAGACATCTGATCCCAACAATAACCAAAAACCTGGGACATTAAGCATGCAGATGTAAGTAGTAGTTTTAAACCATATTCTACTGCCCCTCCAAATAAACCAGCTCAGTATCACTTTGAATCAGACTAGAGTTAACAAGCTGTCAACCCAAGCTACTGAAAAAAAGGTCTGTTGTCTCAAAATTTACATCTCCACAGCTGCTTAAGGAGTACCTTATTAACTCTTTTCATAACTCATCTTTTCTCCATAATGAAAACTGAAAACTTGATTCCTGTTGTTTCCCTACAGGTAATGGAATTATATGGCTTCCGAACTTTAGTCTGTCTCAGAATCTGCAATTAAGGAATGGTACCTCCATTTTATACTTAGAGATTTTTCCATTATTAAAAAAGTATGACAAGACATAAAGGAAGAAAATCAGTCTGAGACTCCTAAAATGATCAACAACCTCTGATCCAGCAGCTTTCAGCTTAAGATGATGAAGAATAGAACGAAGCAGCCTTACTCAGGAGGCACAGAGGATACACCCCAGTGCTCCCACTGAGGCTGAGGGAAGTGTCTGTAGGCAGGACACTCCACTGCTGCTGCCTCCAGCATCCCTCACACACCTCCATGGGCCCATCGTGGGCACAACCACAGTGACACATGGTCACTTCTGCCAGGAGTTCATAGTCTGAAGATAAGAATCAGGCAAAGCAAGGGGGAAGCAAAGGAAAACAGGCTTAGTGACTTTCTTCAGGTTTCATTTTCTAACAACAGCAGAGAGAAAAGAAAATCCTTCTCTCCAAAGCCCTACTTTAGTAACTTTTTGTCCTCTAAAGTGCTGCTTATGGCAGGGGAGTTCAAATGAGTCTCTCCAGCCTTCTTTCTCTGGACAACAGGATAACCCTCCTTAAGCTCTTGTCTGACTTATGAGGAGCTGGGAATTGATTTACATCAGATCAAGCCCTCTTACTGGAGACTTTTGAAACATATATATAACTTCCAGGAGATCATTTTTACTGTTACCATCTCCTTCCCCTCATCCTTTCTCCCTCCCTCAATATCCACCTCTCCTGGAAATCAGATATATTGCAATTTTCACAAAAAGGAAAGCAGCAAAGAAGCATGTGCAAAAATTCTGTTGCAGGGGGAAAACAAAAAAGCAAACAAACAAACAAACAAACAGGAGGAAGAAAAGACATACAGTTAGGCATAAAATAATTTCCTGAGAAAATCCATGCAGAACCAGACACCACTTGGCACTTGGACTTTCAATTTTAAGCCCAACTGAACCACATCTGTGTGGCCTTCTGCTTGAAGGTGTAAACAGCTCCAGCCCCAATGATGCTTTTGTGTTAAAATCAGCACTGGCAAAGCATGACATAACTATTTTTTGTCTCACACAGGAAAGGATTCCATTTGCTTTGGGAACTATTCAATGTTATCTACTACCCTCCAACTTAAAAGTTTTGTATAGTATGAAAATAAAGCCAAACACCACGCTCACGCACAAAGAATAACAAGCACAAAACAACTCACGGGTACTCTATAGGCTGAAATTTGTTTGCACAAATTATTCAGTGAGCCCTTATGAATAATGAATGCATTGTGGAAGCCACAACTAGCTTATGAATTATTTATTAACTGAAATATGGGCTGAATTTGTCAGATAGCCTTATTTTCCACAAATCATTCAACCATCTCCTACATTAAATGGTACCAACTGGTCTCCAAATAGCCCTACCTGCAAAATATAATCTTTGTTTTCTGTGGCACGAGAGGAGCTTTTTAAATAAATTTCTGGAGACCTTCCATAATATTGTCTGTCAAAGCTTTGCTCAAAAAACAAGTAATTATCCAGAACCAATACTAATGCCATTCTATATTTTAATTACCAAAGGCTATAATGTGACAGCTTGGCACCTATCCTATCAATCCCAAGTCTGAAAAGAGAGTATGGCTGGAAATTACCTACCACATAATACCTTAGGAATAGTCCTGCCAATCACAGTGCCTTTAAAAGGAGTCATTATTTTTGAGTTGTCTGGGAGAGAGAGAATAACTAAAACACCCCAGTAAGTGAATGAACATGACCTGAAATTTAAAATAGTTAATTTTGTAGTGTTTTAAAATGCTTGGGAAATAAAACTTGACATTTTATAACATAGCCTCTTTTCTTGAAGATGTTGCTCTATAGCCTGTTTACCAAGTACTCTGAAAGTAATTTATCAGAATATGTAAAAGTCTTCTACATGGGAGGTAGCACTGGTACAGGTTGGACCTGAAGTCTAGCCAGCCTGTTTCCTTTCATGGCATCCAAACTTTAGAGAAGCTTGCAAAAAACCGGCAGCAAGCAGCCAGATCTCCATCAGGCTCACAAACATCAGAAGAGCAAGCTGCTGCTCTTGACCCAATTCCTCCTTGGTGCCAGAGGCACGTGGAGGCGTTATCACCGCATCCCTCCCGATCTCAGGCGCTGCTTATCTCTGTGCCTTCCACAGCAGTCACGAGGCAGAAGGAAACTCCTCTCCGTGCCCTCTTTTTCCGAGCATCCCGGAGCCAGACGAACTTGGCTGAGCGTGAATGAGGGCACATCCCCTCAGAATGCCCGGTGATGTTACAGGGAGCCCGAGTTGAAGGCAGCGCTGCTGTCGGTGCCGTGCGATGCTGCCCTGATGCGCCGAGCGCACCGCGGGATGCAGGCGCGGCTCCGCCGTCGCACGCGATGTCAGCAGCGCCGGGGCTGCTCCTCCACAGCCTGTCACACCTTCAAAAGCCTGTCACACCTTCAGAGGACGGCGACGGCAAGCAGCTGCCGCCTGCATCAGCCGCAGAAACAACTCAGGTGGGATTTCAGCCCCCTTGGGCCGGAGCGGCTCCGCACGGCAGAAAGCCGCTAATGATGCGCGGTGCCGAGCTGAGCGAGGCGCTGATTGCGCCGTGTTTGTCCCTCGCTTATGCAATGGTAAGGGAGGGTTGGCAGCAGTGCCAAAAGACCTGGGGTGCTCGTGACCTTTTGTTTTGCTTGCTGCAGTCTCTGCAGTTAATTCAGAGGCTGAGAACTCTACTCCCAAAATTATTTCCTTTAGTCTGAAAATTAAATATTTAATCATGTATGCAATGAGATTCTAAAACTGCAGTGAGAGAAAACTGGCTAATTTTATGATTAGGCTAAATTTGCTCCTGGATGCTTTACTAGATTATGAGAGACATTTGTTCTAAAAAATGCACAACTGCATCCTCTATTCCCCATCTGTGGTCAGGTGTGTGGGCTCAGAGTGGGCTCTGAGTGCATCCTGTAAAAGCCTTATCTACCACAGGCTCAAAATGCTCAGATTGTTCCAATGTTTCCTATGCACAAACAGAGAGAAAGATGAAAAGGACTGGGAAAAGAGATTTGCATCTTTTTCAGCAGAAAGTATTGCAAAGAGACAAATGAGGACACAGCAGTGAAAGCAAAGCAACTACAAAGCTTTAGGTGAGGCAATCAGAGTATGAATCATCTGAGGAACTTTGCCACTGCTTGTCAAACAAATTATTCATCAAATTACATCTGCTGATCTTTGACTGGTTCTAATAAATATCCCAAGCTTTAAAAAGCACAGTAGTAAACCAGCAAGATTAGATATCTTTGTATCGTGTGGTCTCATAAACACAATGACGAAACTGAAAATTCTTGGAAATTGAAGATGCCACTGAGGAGGCAAAGAATCAATTTTGATTAAACAACCTGAAATTTGTTTTAGTTCAAACTAAAAATAGATCAATGCTTCGACTTCACAGAGGAGAGAAAAATAGCAGACAATGCATTTCTTTCTCAAGCTGTCATTTCATGTTCACCCTTCTAAACAAGTTCCACTCACCTCAGCTATCTTAAGGCTACTGCAGACTTTTAAACCAAAAGCTTTGGCAGGTCTGCACCATATGGACACTACATCCCCTTGTAAATTCTAAGTTACTTACAGCCATACAGTAAATATTCAGTCAATCCTGCTCATCCAGGCACCTTCTGCTACAACTTTAACACCTGGATCATACTGGTAGAGACATTTACATTTGGCCATAGTGCAAAATTTAATCTGAAAACGGCTGAATCTGAGCCCCGTCTGCTCATGGACACAGCTGTGGTTTGCAAAGCCAAAGATTCCCAACTTGACAAACCAAAAGGTGACTGCTGTGTGCTGTGAGACCCTGCACTCACCAGAACTGCAATGCTCAATACACACGTAAAACTGCCAACACAACAATCAGTTCATCCAAATTTTGCAGGCTCAGTCTCCTGAAGCACTGGGATTGTCCAAAACCATTCTGTCTAGGAAAGGCTACTTTAGCAAACAAGCACCTCAATTTTCTTCATGTGTACATCTGCTCTCCTGCGTTGGTCTACATGACTAAAAAATGGGAAAAATATAAAGTCAGGCATGCAAATAATAACAGTAATATTAACAGTCCTGGACTTAGGTCAGGAACCAAGGCAAAGAACCAAAATTAAATGTTTTAAATGAAACAAAGTTCAATTTGCTCTTTCAATGAAATTAAAAGGCCTTCCTCAATGCACAGCCTGGCACTATAACTTCTTAGAGATCTTACACCTTTTTTTTTTTCCCTTTAATGGCTTCCAGTTCCCAAACCAAGAAATGGAAAGGGTGAATTGTGGTACTGAAATTGCTAACAACACACAATTACAACTGACCACCCTGTTCCTTTTGTTTTAGCAGGAAGCAACTGAGAATTCCAATTCCTCTGCTGCCTCTCTCTGTTCTCCTGTTTCTGCTTCACTGCCTCTGGTCGTGGAGAGTTTCTCCCAGCAGGTTGAGAAGCACTATGGAACAAGCGGCACCTTAAATCACTGATGGCTCATAAAGCACTTTGAAGTAAACATGGGTCAACTGCTTTGGCCCTCAGATGATCTCAGTCTGTGAGGTGTCTCCTTACTCAGGCCTGCTTTACTGCCCACACAGGCACATTTTCTTGCTGTCATCAGCACAAGAACCACGGCAAACCCACAGGACAGAACAGACATCCAAAGGATCTGGAGATTACAGCCTTCCAGGGACAGCAGACATGGGGGAGCGTTTTAAGCAAGCAGGCTGAAGGTTTCCAGTAGGTTGGTTGGTTTGGTTTTGGTTTTTTTTTTTCCCCATCCCACTCCTACATTTTACCATATTTAATCTGGAATCTCACCTTATGTGAGAAGATGATGAAAGATGTTGCTGAAAGCCAGGCCATCTGCAGCCTGTGCCACTTGTGATAGTGTTTTAGGTCAAGAAACAACTTAAAAGGGAGCATATCCACTGAATCCACATTCAGAGGTCACATTTGAAGTTTTTAACACGTAGATGTTTCAACATGATGTGACCTTTAATTTCAGTATTTTAAAATTACATATCAAAAGAAAAAGTTTGGACTTGCCTTTTAAATTTATTTCACAGGAAAACAAACAGAACCAAGCAACTATGATTTTGGTTTTAGTTGGGAAGTAAAATTCAAAAAATGCAGAATTTCCTACAAAACAGAATTTTTAAAGTCTACATAATGCTTTTTCAGTTCCTCACAATTATTTTGTAGGAGAAAAACAACTGTGAAGCTGAGAAAAAAAATTCTCATGGCATACATAGTTATTACCTAATGATGTGTAGAGCAAAAAGGCACAAAGACAATCGATGCTGAGTTATGATTTCCTGCGTTTGGAGGTATTAGACCAGGAGAAATCTAAACACTTGGAATAGTTTTACTTTTGCATGATTTCTCTTATGTATTTCTTTGATCTCATCTTCTTCAGAATACCACTCTTGGGCTCTATTCAGTAAACAGGGAAAATTGCAGGGGTCTCTACCTGCAGATTTCAAAGCAGGCAGCTTCTAACTCTCAGCATGCTCTTGCCAGGCTGCTCAGATTAGAAATGTAAAAAAGCAACATTATGCAATATTTCTGCTAGAATACACACAGGCCTAACACGCTCTTTAGGTGTTATAAGAAAGCAGGAGATAGACTGACAGAGCTTTCTACAGGAGGTAATTTTTTGAACGAATGAGAAACTAAGACAGGAAGAGAAAAATTATTCCAGCCTTCACAAATTTTTCCTGATATTTCATCCTCTATCAATAGGAGGAAAGCAAATGGTCTCCAGATGCTAATATGGGTGTACCAGTTCTTTATTAAAAAAAAGCAGATCTTAATTTCCTTTTCTTTTACATGGCAGTTCCAATGTTTCAAAGGCTAATATGCTGAGAGCCATCATATTTTGTATGTTACTTTATTTAGTAGAGATTATTGCACAACCAATATACAAACACGGCTGTAAGTAGTCAGACCCGTGTTCCAACCACCAAAAAAATCCCTCTGACCCCTGTACCAAGTATATTCACTTAGTTTAAATAGAACCCAGTAGCCTCCAACAAACACCTGAACTCATGTGCAATGCTTGCTCTAAACCAAGTTAATAAGGATTGAAAGAAAGCTCCTGTTGTTGTATTTTTATTTGTACAAATCCCTTTCCCAGGAGCCACAGCCCGTACCAGGTGGCAGCAGATCTCTTCTGGAACACAGGGCAAAGCCTGGCTATGACACTGAGAAAAACAGCTCTGCCTTGTGCCCCAGGTCTGTGCTGTGATGGGATTTGCAGCTGCCACAGGAGCCCAACTGTAGAGCTTTCCACCCAGGCACCTCCTGGATCACTGTCCCCCAGCCTCTGCAGTCCCTTGCCTCCCTCCCTCCTGTCTGGCTCAGGGAGCAGGAGGCACCACAGCATTATTTATATGCACACCAGCCCCTGCATAAGCAGTAAACCCAAGCACTGAGCAACTCTTGGTTGCTCTGCCCCCTAAATCGTATCCAGGACACGACTGACAGGGACAGAGAGCACTGAGGCTTGAGCTCAGGTGAACACCTCTGCTGGTCATGTGGAATTTGGCCTCACAGCATAGAAACCCTCGAGGCAGGTTACTACAACTCTGTGAAATCAAACAGACACAATCAAGTACCAAAAAAGCACAACAAATGTGTCAAGCATACTAAAGGCCAGCAGGCATACTGACAGAGTTTTCCACCAAAAGCAGAAGCATTTTATTCTGTCTTAATGCAAGAGATCATTGTATAAATCAACATATGGAATGATAAAAGACTTCCTAAAAACTGATTCCAAAAAATAATGGCAAAGCGTTGTTTATTTTCACACAGAGGCTGAACTATATGCCATTCAGTCATGGAATTGACCTTGCAGTTGGAGGTTTAGTGAGGCTGTACAGCAGGAGATGTGCTAGAAAAAGCAATACTTGCTAGGTATTACCTTAGGAACTGGACTACTGTAGTTAACATATATGTGTAGACTAACAGTTAATATGCTCTGAACAATTATTTACATTTCTTTAATTAATAAAAATACAATCAACCATATATTTGATTAAAACAAATCTTAAGGTCTCTTTTGCCAGTGGGCATCAACTAAAATCACTAAACAGCATCACCTTGTGTCAATACCATCACTAGTGTGCATTCCAGTCATTTACAATGCACTTTATGATAGAAGGTCTACAATAAATATGCAGTTTGGATGGCCTTGCCACTAAAGACAGATAAAAGCTTTTTCCATCCCCTTATTTACATGAAATGGACAAAAGAAGGTTAGAAATAACCAACTTCCCTTCCTATTTTTCTGTCACTGCATTTCACTGGCTATCAAAGAACACCCCAAAATAACCATGANAAAATATATATATATATGAATATCATTTATCTTACCCTATTTTTCCTGACTATGCATTCAGTGAGAAGTAGAACAAAAGTTGTCACACAAAAATAAACCAAAACCCCTTCATGGTGTAGCATCTCCTTGCATTTGGGACTTCTGCAGCAAGACACAGCACTCGGGGTGTCAGTGTGGTCACAACAGATCACCCAGGGACAGATGCCACTGGAAGCTCCCCATTCCCTTCTCTTTAGGCAGTCCCTTGGTGTCCCACATGGGAGCCAAGTGCAGATCACTGGGACTCCATGGGGAGGAGAAGCAACCACCAGAAAGCCATTGCTGAGCTCCCATGGCCTGAGACAGCCTTCCAGAGCAGTCAGAAGGTGTCAGGAGGAAAACTGGGTCTTGATCCTTTAGCTACCCAATACAGGTTTCTGCTGTTGAATTGGCACCACTGGAAATTAAAAGAATGCCCTGTGACACAGGCCAGTGTGCCTGCAGCCCTGCCATTTCTGATGCAGGCTTTAAAAGGTGGATTTCATCAGAACTAAACCAAGACTACTTTTGCAGCCACAAGGATCAGAGAATGAGCCAGAGTGACACTGAGGGGCATGTGCTGTCTCCCTAAAACTCCTGTGCTTCCTCAAAGAGCTGGCTCAGAAAGTAGAGGCTACCAGCCTCTACAAAGACGGGCTTGCTAGATAAAGTTGCTCTTGGACAATTTTTCTGGGGAAGCGACCTGCAGTTTGGCTTTGCTAAAGCTTGGTATACCCATCTACATTCATACATCCTGATGAATTTCAGTGAACAGAAAGATTCACAGCCCTTGCTGGGGTGAGATGCAGAGGCCAAAGACCACAGTCCAGGACAACCTGTCCCAGCCTTCCCAGAGCAATGTCCCACAAAACAGTAATGCACCTGTATGGATGTACTTCAGCACTACATTACCAGACATACTGATTGAACACAGACTCAGATTTGAGCTCACTATTAGGCTGGTGAGAACTGCTTATTCATTGAGTATTGTGGGGAGTTCTTCAATTTTACAGCTAGGATTTCACATTGGCTAGAAATGAATATTTATTTCCATTAAAGAAAGAGCAACGGAAGAAGTTACCATTCTGAAAACAGGGGTGAAACCTCTGCTTCTCTGTTTACTGCCCATATTTAATTTACCAGATGCATGCCTTTAAAAGAAAAAAATTTAATAGCTCAGGATGGCATAAATCTTATATTGTCTACATAATAGCCATTGTGACACCAAGAAATGAAAACTTCATTGTGGCACAAACTACATTTGCACGTGAAGTTAATTGCAGTAGTTATCTCAAAGTGCAAGCCAACACAAAACATCTTGGAGAAAGAGACATAAAAAGAGTCAATAACACATGCTGGTCAACCTTACACCAACATCAGCATACATTAATAATGACATCATAACACAGGAACACTGAACACTGCTACTCTTAAAGAATGTATAATTTTCAAGCAAGCACAGCTGTTAATTCTCTTACTAGAAAAACTGCATATTTCTGTACATTTCATTTTTTCAGTTGTTTGTTTTGTTGTTGTTTTTTTTTTTTTTATTCTCAGTTAAAATGCATATAATGTAGATTTGGAGAGTGAGAGAGAAATGAAAATAACAGATATTAGACATTTAGGAAGAAACCAGAGGTCAAAGCTCTCGTGTCACTTCCAAATGCCCTTAAAACTGCATTTGACAAGAAAATACATTCAGCTTATTTTGTGCATAGCTTAGAATTCAGGGCAGCCCACAGCTCTCCCCCTTCCAAGTGTTGGGGAATGGTAAACAAATTGGCAGATAATTACATTGCGTCTCTTAGCAACCCTAAATGTCTTGCAATAAAGTTATTGGGCTTTTTTTCTGATGTGTCCTGGTAATGACATTATTTCCACAAATTTTATACCCAGTCCCACAAACCCACTTCACGCAGAACCTCCTGGATCAGCATTCAGTTTAATGGCAGCAAAGATCAGCTAGTGAAAGCTACCATCTTGTTTGTAATCTCTTGGGAAGACAATTCACAATAAATATATACCGAGAACAAACAAATGACTAAGTAGGAAGAGGCTAGTCAAAATATTTTGTCATGAGCCTAAATAGCCTTTTCCACTGCCATAACTGCAAACAAACAATACAGAAACCTGTGGTTTAAACACAAACCTTTAGACAGCAAAGTTCATTAGTTAACTGAATTAATGAAATTTGAAATTTTAGAATAGAAGAGAGGTTGGAGCCAGTTTCTCAGGAAAATAATTGATGGTGGTAATCTTTTCTGAAAGTGCAATCCCACTTGCAGGCGTGAAGGAATTCTAAAAAAGCCAGTTCATGAAAGGGGAAATATTGCTGCCACTCATCCCCTTGTGCAGACACAGCACAACACAGCAGCAGCAGACTGCTGGGAGCGGTTGTCAAAATCTTCACTACATTTTAGTGGAGTGGAGAGGGCCTTTGTTCAGTGCCTTCCCTGGAAAGACATAATCTCTAAGTTTCCTTTCTCTCTTAATATATCAGAACAGGTATCAATAGCAAATAAAAGATGCTGAAAAATCAGTACTGCCATAAAATACAATAAAAACAGTAACCTAGAATACCTTGTTCTACCAAAAGAGTTTTATTACACATTCCCTTACATTTGTCCTTATTTAAAGGTTGATTTTGTGTTAGAATCTGTGTACAATTGCTGGCAGAGATGCATGGATACACACTTTGTCACTGTCCCTAATAACACAGATTATATTTCTTCTCCATTTAGTGGTCGATTTAGGTACAACTACCTCTCTAAATTAATTCCTAAAGCAGGTTATTGTTCCCTTACTATAGACCTTCCCCAAAATGGTAACCAAATAGTAAACTCATTTGAAACAGAAGGAACAAGCAGTCTCTCACCGAATATTATTAATTATCAGTATTTGCACCTTGACTGATTACTTAGGAAATGAAGATGAAAATCTGACAGCCTGGAACTGGACACTGAAAATAGATTTTCCTCAAGTGCAAAAGCAACACCATAAATCACAAAAATTAACTTCAGCACATGAACTTAAGAGTTGGTCTCTCTATAATGCCTGATAAATTACATTTGCATAGCAGACAGGAGCCTAAATAACTTCAAGGGGTTTTGGCAATAACTAATTAAGACAAATGCAGTATTTCACAGTGTTTTGTTGCTGTGCAGTGTTCTCCATTTTAGTCAGGCACCTGGTGGTTTAGCTGGGCTTGCACAAAGCTCTTGACACAAAACCCTCAGGTTCCAGATAGGTGACAAAGAAAAACCACATTGCTTCAGTCAGGCATCTGACAGAGGAGAGGCAAAGACGGGGAAAGTGATTCCTTTCCATTGTTTTAGTGAAGATCAGTTTTTCAGGAGCTCTTTTCCAAGTACAAACTGTGCCAGTGGGCGGCAGAGCTGACACTGACAGCAGCACATGACATATTCCTGCCCTATAGCAAAGGAATCAGGGCAGCACTGCACTGCTGCTGCTCCCTTCGGGCACATTCGGGGCAGGCAGACACTGGACCCCAGCCCCACTTCTTAACTTCTCCCTGCACACCTCCACTCTTCCTGTGAGACTGCAGCCCTCCAGATTTCCTAATCAAATGCCACACATAACTCCTTTTAAACAAGCTAAGTTAGGGAAAACTTGTATCAGTCTATGTTTTGTTGGGTAAGGAGCTGGAGATCATTGTCATTGTTATCTTCATCATCAGGTCTAAGAGGAGGTGTGTGAAGGAGCGAAGGTCGTTTTAGAATGAATTCTTTGTTGATAATGGACCAGGGTTGGTTTTGATTTTTTTTTTTCTGCTCGGTCCTCATTTACTCTTCTGCAATCTAGTAGAATCTAGGAGATGAGAGCAAAAAAGGTTTCCAGAACTACATATTCAGTATAGTTCACTCAACTGCAAAGAACTCTTTCATATCTAATTTAAAAAATCATAATTAAAAACCCCACTACTTGATCTTGACACATAGATTTTTTTTTTCCAGATGAAAGACAGAAGGAAAAAAAGCTATGAGCAGAGCCTTTTCAACCTTCACCCATTTTTTTAAATGCTCAAAACAGCATCTAAGAGGAGAAGCAGCAATGCAGGCAAGATGATGCAGGTGAAAGCACGGATGCTCAAAGCCGGTTTCCCTTTAAGGAGCTGCCTTGGAGGGCTGGAGCAGTCACATGGCCACTGGGGTGTGGGTCTGTGCTCAGTAGCCATGAAGCTCTTTGGCTGAACCAGCGTGTGTCACGTGAGCCAGGGGTTGCCATGGCAAGCACAAATGTGGCTCTCCATCCGCCTCAGCACCGAGGCAGCACAATTCAGATTAGCAATGCACAAATATGATTTCCTAGGGAAAAAAAGCTGCACTTGACTTTGCCTAACAGTTTGGATGTAAAGCTGAAACAATTAAAATTATCTCTGAATTTGTATTTATGATAAACTGCTGAAAAACCTTCTAATCTCAGAACAATAGTCATGTAACAAACACTAGCAGTTCAATCTTCGATAGCAGCTGCATTTTGGCAAAAACTGCAGTACATGAATTTCAGAATATTTTCCCATTTAAATACCAAGAATATTGAATTTCTTTTTCAGTCCTTTGATCACTTACAACTAGGAGGGAGAAGAATAGGAGATGGCTGTTCCAGTGAAATAAAAATCATGTCAAACCAACCCTAAAATTCACTATTGCATTTCTTAATGTGGTAATCCACAGGCTGACATTCAATGCAGGAAATTTCTGTGAAAGGTGTTCCTGGCACTGAGGTAGCATTTTATCATCAGAGTCCTAACATCTGGTACCAAAACTAAGCAGCTTGCTCATACAGCAGGCTAGTGAAGACCTGCTTCATATGGGCTGCCATTCCTAACTTGGTGATGGAATGCAGCTGGAGCTATTTGTGACCCAAAGGCAGGTTTATTGAGGGGATTCTGTTTCTGTAGGGGCAGCCATAGGACTGGTTTTACCAGATTGAGGCCAATTCCAGCAAGGCACGTTGTTCTTGCACTTTCAGGAGCCTCACTATGATGCCAGGATCTAACATAAAATGTTCAGGGACCTCTGGCATACCACAGCCTTCAGTGTTTAATACACATACAGGGGATATTCCTGTGTGCTACTGCTTTCAGAGAAAAGATATTCAAGTCTCAGAATAATCTCAGATAGAGATTCTACACAATAATTTATAAGAAGCCTAACCATAAAAAGTGAGAGCCCAAGCCTCTGAGCAATTATGTAAAAGCAGACAGATCTCCAAGTAATTGAAATTTTTAATAAGAGTCAGTCCTTTGTCTCCATGTTTGCAGAAGTGCCTGAAAAGGGATAACTTGTATTGAAAAAGACAATTGATTCTCTCAGTATTTCCTTCCACCAGAAAACCAAATAAAAATTCAATTTTAGTTAAAGCCAAATAAATTCACCATACCCCTACACATGCTTCCTAACTCGTCCCATCACTTGTAAGGGGCTGCTCTCAGACCTTCCAGCATCATTCAGCCTGTAATTGCTACCAAGCCAGGGCATGTGGAAGTGCAGAGCTCTCTCAGCATGGAAAGATCATGATGTTGTCTTTGTTCTTTCCCCTCATCAGAAGATAATCTGTTGGGGCTTCATGGGTTAATTTCAGAAGCTTCTCTTTTTTAACCTTATACTTTTTACTGCATCCCTGCACATCTCACTTCCAGCACATACTATAGGTTTTTCTCCAGTAGCAATTAAAGGGAAATCTCCATCGCAAATCACTTGCTGATTTAAAGGAATCAGAATACTAAAGCACAAAGTGATGCTCCAGGATTTCTTCTCCATTAGAGTGAGCAGCATTTAGCATTGATTGCTATTATTTTTAATCGGATGTCCAAAAAATTGAAGACCTGCATCACTACTGATCCAATCAAGATGCTTCTCCCACAACAAAATTGCATAACAGATTATATGAATTTTTTACTGAAACTATCTTGACTCTCTCTGCCTACAGAAGATTAATATCAAACTCTAGTCACTAACATTGGATGTAGTCTCAGGATGGAAATAACTGATTTTGTTGTGCTACTGAGTTTTGTTGATGACAAAATTGTTGCTAGCTCACTCAAATTCATCTCATCACCAAAAATTAGAAAAATGAGATCACCAGTCAGGCTCCTACTAATGTGATTTTGGTGTTAGCAGGCTAAGTTTTAGTTAGCCTCTCTTGGTTTACTTATTCAGACATGCCCATTGTGGATGGCTGCAGGATTGTCTCAAGTCAGTGTCACAAAACTGAGCATAAGATAAATAACTTCTCACACTCATCAACACCTCTCTTTCAGCCCTGAGCATTCTGCAAACAGCAGGAATTAGCTACCCCATAGCTGCACACAGAAAAGCATAACAAACTTTGTGTTTAATTATAGAAGATTATTCTCTAGATGGGCCACATTTTTAAACAATCTCTTTTTGCAGTAGTAAAGGACTCAGCAGTTTCCTTTTGTCTTTAAAGATTCAATTAAAAGTATGTTTCAGAAATTAAATTACAGCATGAAATTAGCTAAGGGTATGAAATACAGCATTTGCCCTGGCATTCGGGGGAAGGCTTTCAAAGCAATTCACTTAATGGCTCCAACATGTGATCTCAACTTAATAACTAAAGTGCCCTCAGCTCACAGAGGATCTACTGGTGAGATATGCCCTGTATAATCCACCAAAAAGAGAAATGGATTGAACCCAGGTAAATCTTATTAATTTATGGAAAACCCTGTCGTTACTCTCATTTTTGATCTTTTAAAATGTTACCATTTTGTCAAGAAGCACACTTGTTGGCAGGAGTATTTCTGTGGGTTTTAGCTGGCTTTGGCCTTCTCAATCTTGACACATTCCAGGAGCATCTGCTGGAGTCCATTGGAAGTGTTTGCTCCTCTGCAGCTTTCAGGGAGAACTGCTGGATGTAATTCATCACAACCACTGGGGACACACTTCAGTTTATTCTGTGCTGCACTAATATAGGGAAGGAAATGAGCAGTCCCCAAACTCCTGAGCTGCCCCTTTAGTCACGTGTTGGGTACAATTTCAGCTCATGCTGTGAGCTGTCTTTGCTCTGCATGCACGGGGTTGGTGTTTCAGAGGAATCTAATTTCCATTTGGGGTCCTTGGGTACTGTGCAATAAAAAGGGAAATGAAAACCAATTCCACTGACACCCACGTTCTGTGGGACCCCAGCAGCTCCCTCTGCTCACTCCCGGGCTCCTGGCAGCTCACAGGGGCTGCAGCACCTGCCCCAGCCCAGCAGGGCTCTCCCCAGGGCTCTTCTCTTCCTCAAGGAAGGCCCCGTGCTCAGGACACACCACACAAAGGCTTTTTTTCAGTTGGTTGGTGTTATAGGGGGATTTTTGTGGTGAGGGTTTTGTGCATTTATTTATATTTATTTTTAACTGACTTCACTTAGGATTACAATTTAAATTAGAGTAGAAAGCCAGAAGGAAAAATAAAAGCATTCTCAAATTAACTATAAAACCCACAGCTAATAATGTCTCTGCAACCCATTTCTTCTCTAATCTCTCCTTGCTCCTATTTTAATCCAATCACACAAAAATCTAATCGGTGCACGTACATATTCCTCTTTTCATACAAATTTTAGCCACTGATGCAGCATAACTTGACAACAAGATGTCCTTCACCTGATGCTTCTGTTACACAAGTGGTGTGACATTCTCATTTTCCAGGGGCATACCCAAGAGCAGACTCTCTACTTTAGGCTAAGAAAATAAACATCCCAATTAAAAAATCAAATATTATACCATGTTTCCCTGTGAAAGAAGAGAAATAAATAAATAAATAGAAGTAAGCATAGCCTGTCAGGAGGGTGCTGAGGAGAACATGCAAAGGGCACAGATGCCTGCCAGCTGGATGGGGCTTAAAGCAATCTTTATTAATATTAAATCCAGCCAAATACAGCTGTGATTCATGGCCCTGAAAAGAGCAATGAACTGAGCTATTTTGCTCAAAGGAAACATTTGTTTTTCTTCAACTTTATGAACAGTTATTGTTAAATGATGGATTTTCCTGAAGGTAAAGATTCACTCTTACTATTCTAATGCTGGCACAAAGCATCAGTTGTGCTGGGTTCTGGGGCTGTGTGTTCCCAGTGTCTAGGACCATGGCTAGCTGCAATTTTGCTACAATGGGTTGTGAGATTTTTTTTCTACATGTTTTTTGTACAAGTATCTGTCCGCCAGGTTGCAACACAAGCTCTAAATTTGGATCACAGGCAATTACAAAATTTGTCAGAGTAATGAACTTCAGTATGGAGCACTTTTTGGTTACTGGAAAACTTGAGCCAGAACAGATCAACGCTTTTAATCTGAATATGGATTGTGCTGTATTACTGCATGTATTTCTCTATTAATGAAGTCCATTCTGAAATAGTTAAAAAAACTTCATCTGGGCATGCTTGAGAACAGTCTTCCTTATTTTTAATCCAGTCTTTGTAACAACAGTTTTACTTAACTTCTACTCTATTCTTTGCAATTTTGTAACATAATTGAAGACATTTTCCAAACAAATGCAAACCTTTGATTGCAAATAATGGCATGACCAGAACACTATAGGATCTGTAAAATATCCCTATTTCCACAGCTCTACATGCATCTGTCTTGCTGAGTGGGCTTTTGGTTTAGAAGAAATGCAGGATAATTTTAACTACATCCTGGAGTTGAAGAGTATTTAAAAGATAGTGAGAGAAGAGACTGGAAATAGAAGTGGAGTGGGAACAAATGGCTACCAACTGTCCACTAAGATCCACAGAGCCCCAGCATCTCTCAGCAGCAATGTGCCGAGGATGGTGTCCCCAAGGTACAGCACCTCCAGGGTGGCTCAGGTGGCTCCAGCCTGGAGCTGGGATGGGAACACACACCCGGATGGAGCTGGAGCCAGGCCAACTCACTCACTGACACAGGTGGGCAGGCAGTTCTGTGAGTGCCAACAGCTTCAAGACATTTCCACTGGGTTTTAACAAGAATAGGGGTTTGGATCCCCTTTAGAAGCCTTCTGGGCTCTCTATGATCCCACACTCCTAAAGTGCTTTTAAATAAAGCAAGTGAATCCTGAGAGAAAAAAAATGCACCCACCTACATAGTGGATCAGTTTAGGTCTGAGCAATTTGTGGAAGAATAAAGGGAAAGAGACCATGTAAACTCCCTGAGAAGAAGTAAAAGTTGTAGGCAGAAGCCCTAAAAGGGAAGACTTTTGGAAAATAACATCAAGATTTAGATAGCAAACTGATAAAGATTTCTGCTTTATTTCCTTGGTCTTTTGGACTGTGAGGCTGGATATCAGCCTCTATGGTAAATTTTAAATTACATTAATCACATGACTGTTCTAAAATAAAACTTCTCAGAATAACAGCAATATCAAATAGCTTGCATTGTGTCTGTTGTTTATTTTGTGTGGCAATAATACAGGCAGCCATATGGATATGAGCATTTGGAAGGGAGGATTTGTTGGCTAGATCATCACATCTGTTTACTTATAAAAGCAACAAAAATACATTTGGAGGTCACTGACTGCACAACCATTTTACTTAGTATTGATGTAAAAAAACTATCAATGCTACTCTTTCTACACTGAACTAATTACAAAAGACACCTCAGGATATTTTAATAAGAAAAAGGTTTTGAAGTCATAGAAAGATTAGTCTCTATTACACTTCATCAGCCACTTCCACCATAAGAGTGGTATCAGAGCAATAACTTAATCTAGGATGAAATGAGCATGCAACATGTCCAGGAGGAAGATAAAGAAAACAACAGTGCCCCAGTTAAGCTTCCTCATAGCACAAACCTTTTGATCAAAGGAGCATGTACCACTGACCTCATATCCAAAAAATCACATTCACCAAGTGGACTCAGATTTTAATTTAAAACAAAAAAACAAAGCAAAAAAAAAAAAGAAAAGCACCAAAACAAACATAAAACAAACAAACAAAAACCCCAAACCAAACAGACAAAGAAAACCAAAACAAAAAAGCCCAAGCAAACAAAAAACCTCCACAACTTACATCAACACACCGAGCCAAAAACAACGGGTTAACAAGCTTGTAATGTATAATATCTCAATAATGTGTTTCCAGGTATTTCAGCTGAGGCTCTCACCATGATCCATAATATTTAATGCACTTCCTTCACCATTTTTTTTGAGGTCAGTCTATAAGCATAGTGTAATCTAGCAAGCACAATTATTCCTGCAAATTTAGACATGCACGGTTTGCTACACAGAATTTCAGCTGCAGACAGATGTTCAGAAAAAAAAGAAATAGTACTTTAAATATTCTTTCACCTAAAGTATTGTTCTGATTTCAAGACATGATTATAAAAATTAAGTTAATAATTAAATTATTTTAGGTTATTTTTTATTCTGGTAAAAATATTTTGGTAGAAACTCTTCAGCATGTTCTTATAGTCTTATTTTCTCATCTGAGCAGAGCTTTTGGCAGTGAATAATCCCATGCATAGAAATCTTTTTATATTTTCTTGCTGTCACCCACGCTTGATAACACAACTTTTAGCTGAAGGACACATAATTTACATCTTGTTCACAAGGAAAACTAAGGATAGAAATGACAGAAAACTACAGAAAGATTATACCTGAATTCAATTACTTCCATGACCATTTAAAAAAAGAAAAAAAGGCAAGAGAAAAATGTGATCTTACTTTTGCTGATAGGTTAGTCTTCAGTGCTTGGCTTGCCAAAGAAAAGAGAGGTTATGTTGACAGCTGTTCATTACAATTCCTTCTTTACTACAAGAGCTTAACTCTGCCACTGGCTGGCTGGCCCATTTCTGCTAGCTTTAGCACACAACAGTGCTCCTGCAAGCTCCTCCTCTTGACAGCATCTGTCTGGATACAAGCACAAGCAAGGCTTTCCATAGAGCCATTTAGGTCCTGGGAACGAGCTTCAAGTAAGGGAAACCATTAGCAGTAAATATTTTGGTGAGTAAGTCCAGGATTTGGCAGGCAGAAGTTCATACCCACTGACACCACCAGTTTTATAGTAGAATAGGCATATCTTCACAGTGTTGGAAGTGAAAATGATGACTTCCCTGACAGAAACAGTAACTTGAATGATGCATAAAAAAGAGAAGCCAGACCTTTGAAAGCATGCACTCCTTAAAAGTTTAACTCTGATTAATGCAACATGTCTGAGCCTTCAGAGGAGGAGCATAGCAAAGGAAAAGTGGAGCCACTACCAACACTGAAAAAGGCTTCAGGCATCTGCTCATGCAAAGTAACATCAAGCCCTTCAGAAGGCTGCAAGCACCTGCTTCTGCCCTTTATTGTTCCTCAGTGCAACCTTTTAAACTCTTGATCTCACATGCATTCCACCTGTGTGTCCTCTCCACCCTTGTGTGGTTGGTCAGTGCCCCTCAGCACTCCATGGCTCATCACCGTCAGTACCAGTCACCTGTCTGACACAGCTGTAGCCCATTGGGGATGGGGCTCAGTTACCCAGCTGTGGCTGTTACCACAAACTGTGTGCCCACAACAGAGGAGGGTTCACTATTTGTTCTTTACCAAGCTTTTATATTTGTGCAATTAAAAAGGGAAAACATTGGTGAAGTAGCCGCACAAAACAATAATAAAGTATCTAAATATGTGCATTTCAGTTGTGGATGAGTCAGAAAGCAATTGCTAATTCCAACAGATGCCCTATATAAACTCCAAATACTCACCTTTTTCCTGGCACCCGTAATAGCTGAGGCAAATCTACCTTCTGTTCCCAGAAATGCTGCTTACACCTGATATTGTATCATGGCAAATGTACATCTCACGGCCAGTGAAAATGATACTCCTCCATAATTTTATTTGCAGTTTATAGGCTCTGTGGGCAATATGCCAGTACCTTCTCTTAATCTGGACACAGCTCCCTGAATAGACAATGATCATGTAATGAGGCCAGATGAATAAAATACGGGAGAAAAATAATCTATACATTAGGTCCTATATACATACGTATTTATTGTGTCTTACTCTCAGCTACTAATCAGCACATTAACCTTATTTTCTCTGCATGAGCGCTAAGTACCATACTAAAATTAGGTCAGAAATTCAGATCAGATCAGCTGACTCAGCCCAGCAAGATTAGACAAAGAGTAGTTGCTTTTATTTTTCCCAATCCAATACACTGTGTTTATCTCCCACAATGTACAATGGATCCATACAATTTTCCCCACAATTAACCTATCAGAACCAGACACCATGAGACAGCAATCACACTGAAGGTACATCACTGCTACTGAAGAAACACAGCCCAATGTATCCTTTGGAAAGCAAAACATACAATCAAACTTTTTTTTTTTTAGGTCATTTTTCAGATCTTGTTTCCAAACTGCTCAGACTAATGCATTTCAATGAACTTAAGTCATTCAGCATAGTTATGATTGAGGTAAATAACAGCTGCTTCTAAATAGTTGTGTGTGAATACCACCACTTTATTAGACAGTATATTACTCATTATTATGTTGTTAATATACACAAACAGCCTTCTTCTAATAGAGACCATCTGAACACTAAAATTGAATAGCTTCTAAATAATTCAATAATTGGACTAACAGGTAATTCTCTGTAGGTGCCAAAGACTTCTGGCTGCTTTATTTTGATTCTCACATGGAATGGAAGGGTATTTGTGGGAACCCCCTGTCCTCCTCAAAAATCTACCTGCAGTTAATCGGAGGGGATGACTCCCTTGTTGCTAAGGAGATTGTTTTCAGCTATTGGGAGTCTCCAGACTGGTGGCAGTTAGCACTGCACATGTGCACCACTTGCTATCTAGGCCACGCTCTCAGGAATTAGGGATAATATAAATACCCACCAAGATAAGGTAAAGACGTAAAGAATATAGTACAGAACAAAGAAGAAATCAATGATCCTACTTTACCTTTCCTGACTGCTGTATTTTAATAGACAACACAGTCTTGGATGAATCTCTGGAGGTTACCAGAGGGAGCTGACTCAATTGCAATCAGCCTAAGTGGCTTCAGACATCATGGTTTCTGTAGTCAAATCAGGTATTTTCCCTTGGTCTGCCATTGCTTTTAGTTTTTCCAACCAAAGATTGATCTCAAGTATCCTTTTTCCACCTCTCCAAGTTTACATGAGAGAAAGAAAAAAAGACTTAAAGAAATTGTTTTTCAAGATTTCCTGAGGTGTTTTCCTACTTTGTTTCCTCAGGAAGATATTGTTCCCCCCCTCAGTGTGATTGAGATAAGCCAAGTGGGGAGGGATCAGAGGGGATCACTGCAAACAAAGTTTCCCACAGAAGAGCATTGTACTGAGGAAATGCTGATATCTCCAAACCACGTACATGCTGTTCCTCTAATAAGCCCACTGTGTTGCTGGTCCTCTACCTCCTGTCTTCTGGCTCAGTGACTGAGGATAAATATTCTGTTCTCATTGATCTCAGTTGAGTGTGGGCAAGAATTTCATGGTTTGGCTCAGCTCTAAATTGTCTGTATTTATCTAGAGCTCTTCATCGAATCGCTTTGCCAGGATCAATGAACAAAACCACATAAACCAACCACATTGTAGGAAATACTGTCACTACTATTCAAATGAGGTAGAGAAGCTTGGCTAGAGGGCTATAAAGAACCAGGTAGCTCCACAAGTTACTCTCTCATGTCCCAAGAAACCTATTCATAACACAATCTGTTCTGGTTCTTAGTAACCTTTATGGTCACACATATAAAAGTACATGCAAGCAGGTTAGCCAGAGTACAAGCTAATTAGCTGTATTCACCTCAATTTCACATTATTCTTATCACTCCAATGAAATTACTGACAATTTAAAAAGTTCCACTTCCTGGAACATAAAGCAGCCATATTTTTGCTTTAAATTACTTCATCTCCCTCCTCTCTCAAACTGTGTGTGCTGCTCTTTTCCTTTTAATGTTCCATCAAAATTATCAGACTACCGAGGCGTTGCTCGAATGTTCACAGCACAGCATGTCTGTTATACCTGGGTGTACAGTACCCAAGACATAGCATAAAATTTAATCACTTAAACTGAAATACAGAAGATTCATGCTGGGGGAAAAAATTCAAAGGACCTCCTATCAGTTTATGATCAAGCCATCTATTTGCATATAAAAGTTAAGGATTTGGATGCCAGATTTACCTCTGTTACAGAATTTTACCTTCACCTCAAGAAAAACCAATTTTTTGTATCAGCAAATGTATATGTAATAAATAATTATATCTATTCCATTCAACCTTCTTTTCCTCTCCAAGAGGCTGCAGAGAATTCATTGATATCCACTGGTACAAGAGGCCAGGTCATGCAAGTACTCCCCTCATTAACTGTCAATTAAAATCAATGGAATTGTTCAAGAAGAGCTGTTATAGGGTTCTGCCCATCAGGGGCTTGATCCATTTTCCTGTAAGTGATTGCAGTATTGTTACTGACTTCAGAGATCACAGAATTGAAAGGAAAATGTAAACAATAGACACTTTTTAAAAAAAACCTCAGACACCAGTTAGAAAGCTTTGAAAATTTACCAGATTTAAAGCATCAGCTCAAGAAGAGTCTATTTTGACCTGTGAGACTGTCCCTGTCTTACACACAAATACATTTTTACACAAAGTACAAACTGTTCATCTAAAAGCACTAAGGATGACAACCTATTTGTCACTAGATCTACATCTATTCCAAACACCCAAGCTTTTTGTTACAAATCACACCTGCTCAAGATCCCACACATGCTCAAACTATGTCTACACAATGCAAACCACACGTGTTAGAGGCCTGACAGAGGCCAATGCTCTGTACTGCTTTTGCCAGCAAGCTGCTTAAGAATCAACTGCTCTACACGTATTTACCATATCTGAATCCCTTGCTTTTCATTATGCTGCCAGACCACTCATCTTTTTATCAAAATATTTACCGTTTTATTGCTTCTTCTTGTTTTCGGCGTTTTTCACTCTTTTCTTTCAAGTAAGCCAGGTTTGTTTCATTCCTCATGCGATCATTCTCTCGAGCAATGTCTGATGCATTCTGTATTACCAAGCCATCATAGGCCTTCATCCCCATATCTTCAATGTACTGGAGAAAAGCGCCCAAAGTGACCTCCTCCTGATTAGAACTCATCATCTTGCAGGAGATAATGAACAAAGGAAAGCAAGGTTTCCTGCGGGTTGAAAAACACATAATACCTTAATCAGTAGGAAAATAGCTTATGGTTTATGACAGCAAGATCATGTCAGTTGTAATTAACATCTCCGCAAGAGACAATTTTTCAGACTTTCCTATTTCAAGGATAATAAAAGAGCAGTTCAGAACACAGAACAACACTACTCGAGACAAGAGGAGACAAAACCAAGACTCTCTTATTCCAGGCAACGCAGATGCAAAAAATTACACT
>VXAX01000068.1:54498-111362 GCA_013399835.1 Leptocoma aspasia | reverse complement strand
AGACCCTTGAAGTCTACAAGAATCTATATTCCAGAGGTATGGCAGACACTGGGGTTTACAGCACCTCCAGCTAACCACGTTGGAGCAGACACACCTACACCCCTGGGTCATTCCTGGGTCTGTGGCAGGCAGCCTAAAAACTCTACAGAAAGGCCCCAAAGGTTTTCCATTCATCAACAGAACTCCTGGGAGTTGCAAGAGCTCTGGTGTATAGACACATCAGTAAATAGTACAGGAGACTAAAGGCAAGGTATAATTTCAAGAGATAGACTGTCTCTCTCTAAAGTCTGTGCTGGATAGGACCGGATTAACCACTTATTAAACAAGTAAAATAGAAGTTTAAAAAAATAGGACTGTTCCACCTTATTTTAAATACTGATTACTGCACTGTAAGGTGCAGAAGCATTACAAGCCTGAGTGGCATTACCTGAACACAGCCCCTCCCTGTGAGGAGCCCTCATCCCACAGGCAGGGAGTTGGTGCAGGAGTCACTGAGTGACTTGCTGGCAGAGCTGGCAGCTGAACTCAGCTCTCTAAGGCACGTTTGCTTATTCACTGCTACAGCATTCCTCCCTTTCCTGAAGAACGATGGCGTGGCTTCTCGGAATCAGCCTCAGAACATGCCAACATTACAACTAGAAAGGATCTTATTGAATAGGCAATAAGAATCCTGTCTGCACACAGATTTTAGGGGCAGGGCTCCTCTGGAATCAGCAACAAAAATATTTCCCCTATTTCTTAGTACAATGTTATATTTTTAACATTTATTACATAGCTGGAGAAGTAAAATTCTGATCTAGGTTGGCACTGGTTAAAAATAAATAAATAAATATATTTAGATGCTCTTAAGGATTATAGAAATCTACTCTGGGCCTTCAGACCTGGGCCCTGACTCTGAAAATGCAAGGGATGAAAAGAGTAGAAAAATATATTTCTGCCCTTGAATGTTTTTCCCCCATTTTGGTTGGGGGAACTTTTGAGGTGACAATGGCAACAAGCAGCTAGTTTCAGGCACTAAATGCCTTAAAAACACACTGATAATTTCCACTTTTTCTCTTGTGTCCTCATATCAAAATTCTTTTTGTACAATGGTAACACAACTGTTAAAATAAGGAAGACTCAGAGTATGCAAAGGGCCTTCTCCTATTACCTCTCCTGCCTTCCAAGAACAACCTTTTCTATCAACTAAACCTGAACATGAAAATAAGGCTGATGTTGAGGGTTACTGAAGTGATCTTTAAGCATTTTTAAGCATGGGTATAAGCATCTCTACTAANAAATTACACTGTTTAAATCCCAAAAACATTTCCTCCCACCCCTTCCCATTTCCTAGTACCCATCAGTTGCATAAACACTGCCATCCTGAATCTCAGTTTGAATTGAACTGAGAAGGCTCCCATCATAGGACGACAGGTCCCTTTTATAGTTTAGATAAGCCTGCAACAGAGCAGATTACCAGAAAGAATTCCTATTCTGACTACCAGACAATGTTCCTAATATCTGCAGGATATTCTAAAGTTCAGGTGAAAAGTATTGTTCCATTTTTTGAAACAAAAGGTTTGAAAGCTTTCTTCAGGCTCAAAATCTAGAAAGAAATATTTTTTTAATATTGTTACAAATTTTAATATTGTGAAATATTTTCCTGTATTTCTTATTAAGATGATATGAGCCCATAAACCCTGGTCATCTGTTGCCCAACATCTTGCTAGCTTGAAGCTCCAAGAATGGACAAGAATGCCCAGCCCAGAATGCTACAGCTGAAGTCTTGTAGACTTCAAGGGTCTGTTCTGAAGGTCTGGGACCTTCAGAACAGACCCTTGAAGTCNACAGCATTCCTCCCTTTCCTGAAGAACGATGGCGTGGCTTCTCGGAATCAGCCTCAGAACATGCCAACATTACAACTAGAAAGGATCTTATTGAATAGGCAATAAGAATCCTGTCTGCACACAGATTTTAGGGGCAGGGCTCCTCTGGAATCAGCAACAAAAATATTTCCCCTATTTCTTAGTACAATGTTATATTTTTAACATTTATTACATAGCTGGAGAAGTAAAATTCTGATCTAGGTTGGCACTGGTTAAAAATAAATAAATAAATATATTTAGATGCTCTTAAGGATTATAGAAATCTACTCTGGGCCTTCAGACCTGGGCCCTGACTCTGAAAATGCAAGGGATGAAAAGAGTAGAAAAATATATTTCTGCCCTTGAATGTTTTTCCCCCATTTTGGTTGGGGGAACTTTTGAGGTGACAATGGCAACAAGCAGCTAGTTTCAGGCACTAAATGCCTTAAAAACACACTGATAATTTCCACTTTTTCTCTTGTGTCCTCATATCAAAATTCTTTTTGTACAATGGTAACACAACTGTTAAAATAAGGAAGACTCAGAGTATGCAAAGGGCCTTCTCCTATTACCTCTCCTGCCTTCCAAGAACAACCTTTTCTATCAACTAAACCTGAACATGAAAATAAGGCTGATGTTGAGGGTTACTGAAGTGATCTTTAAGCATTTTTAAGCATGGGTATAAGCATCTCTACTAATCCCTGGAGGGTAAAACCAGTGCAGGAGGCCTTTGTGCCTGCATGCCATTTCACACAGCTCTGACATTGGAGCTGGCTAGAACTCTGCTGGGCTGGAATATGCATTCAGCCATTCTTTATGTTCACCATAAGTAGCACACTGTCTGCACAGGAGAATCCTGCAAAGCTGACAATGAGCTGAAGAGACTCCATGCATGTTATGATTCTTCAGCAGACATCATTTTAGACTAATTCCTAACCTTGGTGATTAAAAAAAGGCCAGATATCAAAGCCCTTCCTGAGTCTCTCTCTACAGCATAAAGGCTACAAGATTAAAACCAATGCTAACAGCACAGACAGCTCTAACTCCCCTTTCTCTTAACTCCTCAAATGATATCTGGTTTTTGATGGTTAAAATCTGGGCCGTTTCCCCAGTAGATGGCTATTATATTGTGTATTTCATTTTTGACTTCTAGTAAAACCTTGTTTCTGCATATGTTGAATTAAATTCAAATAAACCTGCACAACAGAGAAATCTCACCCTAGTGACCTAAATGGCAGTATTGTCATTGATTTCTTCAGTGACCATGGTTTACTCCTGAAATATAATAGGAAATTTTATACAGAAGGTAACTTCAACAGTGTTTCAATAAATGCAGTTCTCATTCATTTTTCCCCAAGAGACATGATATGCTTTACGTTGTCTTTTGTGACTGTACTGCATTT
Source organism: Leptocoma aspasia (assembly GCA_013399835.1). Taxonomy (NCBI): domain Eukaryota; kingdom Metazoa; phylum Chordata; class Aves; order Passeriformes; family Nectariniidae; genus Leptocoma; species Leptocoma aspasia. The sequence continues at coordinate 108,115 of VXAX01000068.1, read as the reverse complement.
CTTCCCCTCATTTCTTCCTTTCTTTTTGGAGGTCAGAAATGAGCCAACAATTAAGGATATGCTGAATCTCCTTGTATTATGATGTTTATTTTTTAAACAGGAGGATGAAGTCACTTGCATTGCAAAAGAATTAAATAAAAGGCCCTATTCTGTTTCATGAACTGAGGAGAGACTTTATATTCTGGTTTGCTACTGGTGTATTTTATTACTAAACTCACACAAAAACTGACTATTTACTAAATAGATCAAGATCTATTCTTTGTCCTAACCGGGGCCCAATCCCACAGCAATACTGAGCAACTGTAGCTACTGAACTCCTCCTGTGACTGTTGATCCTTGCATGCTTGTGACAGCAAATTCAGTTTGGGGTACTCCTGGGGGTAGCAGGGCATGCACAGGTATTTCATAACCTTGAACCTGCTCTTATGGCACTAACTCCAAATAGCCTCTGTGCAAGCAGCAAGCATTTTCTGATTCAAACCCCTTGTACCTCCCATGTATGTGGTATTTTACAGTCTTACTACATTTACTAATAGTGTACAGTTGTGCATGCTATACTTAAATAGGGATTAAAAATGCAAACAGCAGGTGCAAAAAGCTTAATTCATTACTGTAAACATTTTTACAACCTTAGTATTCCTTGGGCAGCACACCAGGACCAATTTTACTTACAAGGTATTAATGCCTCTTCAGAGAATATGTTACCTTAATAAATGTGCTCAGTAGCTACAACAGCCTGCAATGAACACATATGGCCCCCGGAGTCCCATGCAGTGCCTGCCTGTCCCCCACCCCTTGGAAAATGGCTGGACAGCACTGATCAACTTTTGAGCAAAGGTTCTGATGACTGGTAAACTCAGGCAGTGAGCAATTCCTAACCATTTGCCAGGGCAGATACAGGCACAAGCAAGGGTTCTGTTTGAGTACATGTATATTTGATTAAAACTGTGCAAATGCAAATTGCTAAATAAGTCATGTAAAGCTGAGGCCCCATGATCCTGGTATCCCTAACATGCACACTTGTGGTCAGGGATTTTGTTAGCCAGTAACAAGGACTATATGCAGTCACCTATGTATTTGTAATCAAGTTGCTTTCAGTGCATTTTGTTTTCTGAAATCAAGCAGTCCTGGAAAATTATAACTGGCAGTTGCACCAATTGAGAAATCTTTAGACACTCCTTTATTTTCCCCTCCTCATTGTGAAGGAACAAAAGGAGACAGGGGAGCAGAGGAAAAGCCTTGGAGTTTAGTGATTAAAGCCAACATACTGAGAAGTCACAAAACTAGTTTGGAGGAACTTGGTTCTGAGTGTTCACTGAACATGAACATCTTTGAAAATCCATCTGAGCACAAGGACACAAAGGAGTTCTCCACCATGTACATTTTGGTTCTTAAAGACTAACATTCTGTGAAACCTCACTGAGAAAAAGCCACAGTCACACCCATCTTGCTCACTGACACCTGCCCCTTCAGGTACCCCCAGATCAGAGCTCCCACTGGCACAGCTCGTGCATTCAGCTGTCAGCATGGGACGAGGAAAGCAAGAAAGGTTTTTTTTTTTCCTTCCCTGCCAATGCATCTGGTTTACTGGCAAGGGCAAGCAGTCCCCTTCCTGGTTTGCCTAAAAATATTTGCATAACTAAATTCAAGATCATTGTATTGATTCAGATACAATGTCTGTGAGAGCAGAGTGCATTGTTTTTCACAGGACAGCTGCATACCTTATTTCTAATCTAACCCTTTTCTCTGATGCCACATATACAGCATTTTTGATCAAACCACAAACCACCTCCTCTTCATATGATCAGTGTGCAAAAATATTGATTCCAGAATATGAGTAATCGACTGAATATCACAGTATCCAAGCAGTACTACACATGAAGATTCAGACATGCCATTCTCCCTCTTATTCACATCAGGATCCCCAGAATATCAGTTGCTTTTCAGCTTGCTTGACAGCCATAAGCTGCAGCTGTGCTGCATTGAAAATTGGCAATGCTGACATTAAACTGAAGGAGCTTTTTGAAGTAATGACAAAGGCACTGATTGCCTTCTTCCAAACCAGAGGGTTTTTTTTTTTCATTTTAACATAGGAGAAGAGACCATGGAAAAACAAGTGTGGGCTTGCCCAAAGTCCTGAGTCCAATCTCAAATTTATAGAGGCCTACTACACTGCCCTCTCCAGTACTGCCTGGTTCCCTCCCAAACACTGCCTCCTCTCTTTGAAAGAACATCTGCTTTCTCATTAACTTTTAACTCCCGCCACTAAATTCATTATATCAGAAGGATTCTGCACAAACAGGGATGATAACCAGCCATTCAACCCTTGAGTCTGAGCTGTTGTATTCTAGCTTCTTGCAAGAAAAAAGCAGACAGGCCAGCCGTATCCAATTTTCACAAACTGCTGACCACAGCAGCACTAATAAGGATCTAATGGTATTGGGTGTACAAAAAAAAAAATACTTTCACAGCAATCAAGAAAAATTTAGTGAGGGAAAAATATACTAGAGATTACTTTGCAAAACTCTGTCTCCTATCATGACTGTGCCTTATATCAAGTAATATTTGAAATACCCAAACAAGGAAATGTGATGAGACAAATCGCTAAGGCATGCCTTTTAGAGTTGCATTCCGTGCTCATTCTTAACAATAAAATGACATTTCTGTTTCCACATACAGTGATGCCAGAAATTATAATATCAATTATAATATCAATTATAATGTCAAAGGGGAAATATCTTCTGAAATCAGCTGCAACTTTCCTACTACATATAATTTGATAACTATATATGCAGATATTTAAAGAAAAAGAACCAAGGAATCACTACTGTCATTTGGAAGTACAAAATACACTTTATATTCTGGCTGGGATAACAGATTATATACCTGGTGCTGTATTGCACAGCATGAGCTCTAGCACCTGGATGAAATCACTAAAGCTAAGTAGTGCTGAGCCCTTCACTTAAAGAGGTTAAAAGTGTCTCCTTCAGTAGATTGAAATTGCTAGTGCATGGGTTTAAAGGAATAGTCAATTTCTACAGATGTCCTACCCTTCACAGGGGAAAGCTGTGCTCCCTATAGTTTTAAGAACTAAAAAAAAATACCCTGGGCCTTGGATTTTGGCCCCCTTGCAGGTGCCTTTTGAAAAGGAAAAAGGTCTTTGCTAATGACTCCTCTATGACTCCAGGGTGTAAAAAGCTGTTGTTTACTTTGCAATACAGCAACACTTTTATCACTTTTATTCCCAGAGGAAAATAAGGCTTCCTCCTAAACGTGTGGATGCTGGACGACTGCAAACCTAGATTCAGAATGGCCCGTGTTTAAGTGCGATTATGACTTTTTATCATCCCATTATTATGCAGACTTAACAACAAGAAATAAAACCACACAACAAGCAGACATATACACACATTCTCTAGGCAAATAGGAGTGCATTTGGATTCAGAACAAATCACTACCTTCTTGCTGATGGACTTATTTTTTCCTCCTCTTTAAGAAAATGAAATGGAGATTTCACTACCACCAGCATCATGTTAAGATGCTGTAAAATATTAATGGTGCAGTGGGTCTGATAAGTAACTATCACAGATGTTAAAATTTATTTCAATTAATTCATCAGAAATATAAAAGAATGGTTTTAATTTTTTAACAATGCTTTTTACAAACAACAAAAAAAATCAGCTGCCAAATGTCTTTATTACAAGCACAATCAACATGTGAAGTACACAAAACCAGTCAAATAGACTTCAGCTTTTAGTTTAGCAATGGCTTGATTAATACCTTCTAAAAATACATGCAACCTCGTCACTTGCATTCTGACAACTCATTATTTCATTTTGTAATGTTATTTTTTCATTCTAATCAGCACCATATTTTATTAGCATGCTCATATGATGTATTAAAATAAGTACGTACCAAAATTCAAGTCCACGGGGACCGCTAAGTGCAATAATCAAAGGTGACTTTTGCCTGTAAAAGCCCTTTCCTGTGGTTGTCTCAGTGCAGTCGGAAGGGATATTTCAGCACCATAAGAAACAGATTTTCAGTTAGGCTCAGTTTTTTCTTCAGTTAAAGTGCATTAAATCTTGTTGGCAGAATTGCCCAGATTGTAGAATTCAACATCACTATAAGTCAATGTGTTATGTTACAGATCTTCTTAACATACGATTAAAACGGCATGGAAAGTTTGGCTTAAAAAAATGAAGTGGAAAGAAAAGACAGGTGCTTTCTTCTTTAAATCCACATTCAGAGAGGAGAGGGTACGGATAATGGGAGGGTATAAACAACACCCTGCGTTGAGGTCCAGCAGAGAAGAAACTGGATGATTTTTACCCACTTTACAACACAGACGATTACAGCACCATCATATGCACTAACACAGATATTTCTAAGGTGCCTCATTTGAATGTGTTCTGTGGAGACAAAAAGAAAGGAATATAAGGAACAGCAAATATCCTATCCAAATGGCTTCTTGCAGCAGGAAAGATGCTTGCTTGCTCATTGCCACTTACAGAAGGTCTGAAACAGTCTGGCTCGTGGCATCGTCTCTGTGTCTCCCCCGTGACTACAGGCAGGCTTGCTCTCTCCAGCTGCCCGGGTCCGTGGATGCTGCTGTTGATTAATCAGGGATTCTCAAACAAAGAGCAAGCCTACCTTCGGGTGCCAGCAGGACTGTGGGGCTCCTCTCCCGCTGCAATCCGACTGCAACCAGCATCCTAGCACCGCGGACAGCTCCGCCGCGCCGGGCCCATGGACACGCGGCACGCCGGAGCAGGGCGCGCCGGAGCCGGCGCGGCAGCGGCGTCGCTCCTGGCTCCGAGGCTCGGGCGCCGGCACAGCCTCCTAGCTAGGCAACAGTCTCGCCCTTATCGCCACTGCACTGAAGTCTGATTAGCAAATAATCCAGTGGGGAGGAGGGGGGGGGGAATCTGCATGAGCAGCACTGTACATCACATGGAGTCTATAGGTAGGAAAGAATATGAAGCAACGCCCTTTCCCCCTCCTTCTCCCTTTCCCAAAAAAAGAGAAATTGTTCTTCCACGGAGAATGTGTAAGTTAACCTTTAGCCCATATTATGGCTCAAGGAAATAAGTAGCCACTTAAAACAACGCCTAAGCCTCAGTTTGATACCTCATATTGATGTATCTTTTGCACTCACCCTCACTGAAAAGCAGTGCAAGGCACACAATTACTGCTGACGCAGATGAGAATGCTGCTTGGGGAAGGAGGGGAGGAGCTTCTCAGCCCATCAAAACAACCTCCCACCACCTGCTCCCATTGCACGAGAACAAAACTACGCAGCTCGGACAGACTGAGCGTGACATTTATGCCGTTTGCCTTATATTGACATGCACACTCTGGAAAGAAGCATTCTGTTTGAAAAGCATTCAGGGTGAAACTACAGTTTTATGCTCATCCAGGATTTGTGTAATGGTTTGGAAGAAAACATTTCCTTTCTTCTGAACCGGATCAATCTATGTTTTAGCTCCTCCTTGCAGAGTATGTGCAGTTTTGCTTTCTCTCCCCCAAACCTGCAGCCTGGACACAAAGCAAAAGCGTTCATTCCCTGCACCAAAGCCAGGGAAAGGAGCGATGGCTGAATGTGCACAGATTGCATTACCCCATTGTCAAATGACATTTCATTCTTTCTTCTTTCTTAAGTTACAGGCATATTTTTCTCTAGCATAAATCTTGATTGTGATCTTACAGTAACAGTTGAATTTATTCCTAAAATTAATAACAGAAATTATGGTCATGGAATTAAATCCTTTCAAAGTAATGCATGTTCACATGAAAAGCTGTGCTGGTACACAGATAAGACCTCACCTTCAGAGCACAGGAGAACTTCTTGGAAATTTACTACCCCACAACTGGAACATCAACATTACCCCACGTTCAACAGCACTCAAGATAGCCAACTAGATACACTGAAAAACACAGTGACCACCTTCATGCATTGGAACCACAGTCTGAAGAAAGCCTGGTGCTAAAACTGTCTCTCATATTCTCTGGTAATTCATTTCATGCTCACTGTAATAGTGCCCATCCCAGCACACCTCTTGCAACCCCATGAAACAGGGCAGTGCATTTTCCTCATGACATCTCCAAGAGACCATTTCAAAAGGATATTTTAAGAAGGGTTACAAAGCCGGAACAACAGGGTTTGAAGATATGGAGGACTTTTCTTTGTGTTAAGGAAAAAGATCTGGAAGGGAAGTGCCTACAGTGTAGAACTGGAGGTGCTCCTGTGAAGAGAGTTCCTTCCCTAGCCCACAGGCTAGCCCCCAGCTCTGCTTCTGATTTTTTCCCTCCTTGAAGGATACCTTAAGAGCAGCTGTGGCTGTATGGTAATTGGGAAACTTTTAATTTTCATCAGCTAGAGATTCCTGTCACATAATAGACTCTTATTCCCAATACTTTTCCAGAATTAAAGACCTTTTCTATCTCTGCCCTAAGTCATGCACTGAAAACAGAGAAATTGCACAAACTTCTTTCCAAGTTACTTTAACAAGGATATTACTGTAAAGTCATTACAATTTCATAAGCAACATGAAGAACTACTAATCTTAATCTCAGAGTGTGAAACACTTGCCTACGTCTTCACCACATGGTTCATCCCAGTAACTGGATTCCCTCAGATACAATCCTTTCCCAGACTGCCTATGTAGTTATTGCACCTTTTGGCAGCTTCCACATCTTCTCATTCTTGCAGCAGGGTTCCTGGGAATCACGTATCCATCAGCTGTGGAAGGAAATGTCCATTTTTCTTTCCAGTAGGATTGTGGGAAGGGCACTGGAGTTACAGCCTCTGCAAGGCTGACAGTTCCATTCCTGGTTATTGCACACAAAAGCTTCTAATTTAGCTCGCAATCCAGGAAAAAGCACCTACAGAATTGAACACGGCATTTCCTGCATCAATGACAGAAGGGCTCCACAAGTTCTAAAAAAAATCTGAAATAAAAACCAGAAACTGAGGACCTAAACTTAGAAATTCCTGACACCTAACCCAGGGGACCATGATAGGAATATAGATCCCTGTACCCAAACCCTATATCTCAGTGAATGGGAAGAGAGAAGCTATTGAACAAGACCTGTCCATGCAACAGCCAAATGAGCTAGGGCTCCTATCAGTCAGGCTGTGCCCAGACCAAAGTCTGACCAAGCCAGAATCAGCACAGCAGAAGGTGAGTGTTGCCAGCTCACCCACGCTTACAAATACGACACCATCAAGATGCTGGCTTTTGATGTTTAACAAATTCTTTGTTTAGCTAAGCTAAGCTAAACTTGGTTTTATTCTTTCTGCTTTACAATGACTCCTTTACAATGCCTCCTTAGCTTCAATTGCTTTTCCCTGTCTCCTGTGTGCTCGGTCCTGACTCTTAGGTTTTCTTGCTGCCAGTCTGCAGTTGCTCTAACCACTTCATGCCCCTTGAAGTATGGATTCCTTGCCTGATCCTGGGCTGCATCTCTTAACCCAGGCCTTGCTATTTTCCTTGGCTTTTCCAGCAGTGACCTTTATCTTTTCTTGCTTCCAACACCGGGTTCTAATCTCTTCTTTCTTCCAGCATTGGGTTCAAATCAGTCCCAACTATTACACGTCTTCATTTCCCAATAAAACCATAGTTTCCTCACAGATACTATCTTGCCCATGTGTGAGGCAAGTGAAAGTTTCAGTGACAGTCTTGTCTATGCTTCATTCTAAGTCTCAGTTTAGCAATTGCTGTGATGGGCCTTTAGTACCAATTGGAAAAAGCTGCTTAGATTTTTATTTGGATTTAAACCTGAGTTAATAAATATTTTTGAATGGAAGTGGGTTAATTTGAGGAAAATGCATAGAAAACAAACTACATCCAAACCGAAGCACAGTGCTTACCACAACTTTGACCTTAAACAGCCATCTCTTTTGTTTGTTCATGCTCTTAGTACCCACCTACCATCATGCTAAGCAAAGGGAAAACCCTTCCTTTTCCCCTCTCTCACTCCTCACACACACAGTGCTGCCATGACAAGTAAAACTACTCACACGTTTTGTGAGAGACATGGAAGCTCTCAGTGCCATCTTGGCATTTGTTTCAGCTATTTCCCACCCCTCTGTAGCATTCTTTCACTTCCCTGGAGCACACTGGCTCTATCCCTCCCAGCAACACACTATCCACCACCGTCATGCTCGTTTCTCTCTTCAGAGTTCTGAGAAGGATTCTTCTAAAGGTAAAACAGTAGAGGGGTCCCTACTCATGTAAAAAGCCAATTAAAGTTAAATGCTTAACTGCCATCTGTGCCTTTAAGAAAAATCTCTTAATTTTCCCCAGCGATCAGTTTTTTTCACATGGGACCAATTTTGCTGTTATTGCTTAGGCAAAATTCCCATTGAAGTCCACAGGGAACTTTGCCTGAATACAAAATATGGAGCAAAACCTTGTGCTTATTTGCATAGACCACAAATCACAAAGATCACATCCTGATGCAAGTGATTTATCCTACATGACAGCTAGTGCAACTAGGCTATTTTTAACCATGATTTTTTGTAAAATATTTCATGATATTTACCATTCAAAAAGAGTCAATTGATTCTTTTTCTTAAACTGGATTAGATGGAAAGATTCTGGCTGCTTTCCAAACCCCTTAATTACTAAATGGTACATTTTCCACAGAAATGTTGAGCTACAAGTAGTTCTTCTGGAGCCAGTTAGCTCCTAGCTAAAATCAATTAAAGCTGGTAAAGATACATTCTACGGTCAGGTCCCAAATACAGACATCTGTATTTATAGCACAGTGGATGCTGGTAAAATCCCCCAACACAGATGCAGTTGCACTGGCAAAACTGTGCTTTTGCTGTTCAGCTCATAAAAGGGGCAGTAGGTGGGTTTATTACTCCAGGATAATCCCAGCTGTGTCAGTAGAGTTGCACTCACACGATGCTCTATTTCTGCTCTGGTAACCTCAGTTTTCTAGCCCTAAAGAAGCACTCTTTTTCCTTTGGAGTATAAAGGCCAGGCAGTTTAAGCTTGTTTGTCACCTCCCCACTCTGCTGCTCATTCCCACTTGTGAGGGCTTGCAAGGAACTGGGTCATGGAAATGATCCAGAACAGAAATCATTTTGGGTGAGAATGAGGGAGAATCCAAAAAAACAAAGAGTATGGTGTTCCTTTCAACCAAATCACTTCCTTGCACTACACAAAGCAGAGGGCACTTTGCAGCGTGAGAATGGTACCCCTGCCAAGGTGATCCGTGACTTTTACTGGAGTGAAAATTCCCCATGCTACAAACACTGCTTCACTGGGAATGAGTCCAGTGCCCAGGCTGCACACATGCCAGAGCTGGTGCACTGGGACTCAGCCTGCTGAAGGTTCCATGGAACAAAGGAAATCCTGGATGCAGTCAGGGAGCTAGCAGTGTTCCCTGTCCCAGAAACTCCTCAACTCTGCAAGTATATGCAACCACCCAGCTGCCTTGAGGCAGAAAAGGGTATGTACACAGCACACAAATGTCACCCTGCATGTAGGTTGCAAAGTGCTTTTCCAGACACTTGACAATCTCCAGGCATTCCAAATTTGTGCAAGCCAGCACTGCAGCTTAAAAAACAGAACCAAGAATGCAGTTCTGCTTTCCTCCCACCCTCAGCTCTTCCTTTGGCCTTATTCTGGCACAAACATCACTTGGCCGTGTGGTGAAGCAGATTGGGAAGCTGATCAAGCTGAGAACTAGCCTGGGATTTTGGCACCACGTGGATGTTGTTATTTGTGAGAGGACCACCCTGCCTATGCAATCAGTGGGCAGCAGAGACCCAGCGCAGCCCAGCAGATGGAGGGCAGGCCAGTTGGGTCTCATTCAGGAACATGAATGCTTTCATCCAAGCTGATGAGAGACTCAGCTGTGAACAAGGAGTTCTAGTGAGCCCCACAGCATCTCTGAACTCTGAAACAAGTGTGCCTGGAGTCCCACAGAGCACAAAATCTGTAAAAGCAACTGATGATGAAGTCTAGAGCAAGAGGTCTTGGAATGAGAGATGAGAAATTCTTCAGACACTTGAAGTCTCCTATCTGCACTTATTGATATAATCTGCAATTTTTTTCCCCAGTACTACAGAAAAAGCAGTCCCATAAATCCATTAGGAAATGGGTAAACATGGGGAAAGTCAGCTTTATTCACTTTCACAAAAAAAAGCATCTGGACCACTAAATAAAAGCCTAGTAAACATTTGAAGACTGGAAAGACTCAAAGAAGAAATTACAGTTTGTACTTTAGGACTGACAAATTGGCAAATTCCTCTATTAAAACAGCTGTGCTATGTACATGAAGATGGTATTTATGAGTAAATTGCTGCTGTTGGTAAAATTCTTTAAGGCATTAACTTTGCAAAGAAACTAAAAGATGTTATTTGTTCAATGAAATATACTTAATACCTATAAGCCACGCAACTATATAATGTATTTTTAAATGTGTTTTCTTTCAGTAGTTAATAAAAATCCACATGGAAGGTTTCTTGCTACACACTTCAGAACAACACAGGAAGGCAAGTGAAATACAAATGAAAAAGCTGTTCGACCTCTAGAGAAAACATGCACAGCTCAGTGAACACTGGGGGAAAACAGAACTGAGGAGAAATTATTAAAAAAAAGAGAGAGAGAGAGAGAAATTAGAGAACACTGGGAAAATGACTTCAAGGCAAAGAAGAGATGGCCACAGCAAGAGACAGAGGGCATGCACACGTGCTTGTTTCTTTGTTTGCTTTTCCTAATGAGACAAAGACGGTCTCATTAACTCCTGAGATGAAGAAAATGGCCTCAAGGAGGTCAGGCAGGAAGGCTTCATACAGGGGCCGTAAGTGGTACCTCACCCTGCCCCCATCACCCAAACCAGCGAGTCCCACTGGGAGAGGCAGCGGCAGTGTAAGGAGCTGGGTAGGCTCAGAGCTCCCTGATGGTGTTGTGGGCAGCCAGGGTGGGGAGATGCTCAGCCCCTGGAGCCCAATCCAAGCATGGAGAGCTGCAGGCAGGTGATGGAGCCTGGCTGTTGTGCAGGCAGAAGGCTCTGCTGGCAGTTTGCCCTCGTGGCAAGGCTCATGGCCAGGCTCCCCCAGCTCTTGTTGGCTGCTCCTGACCTAAACCCTGCACAATGATCCAAGCTTAACCAGCACCATGGGAAGATCTTATTGTCGGAACAGGCTGGTGACAAAGGGAGAGGTAACGGGGCAGCCTGTTGACATCAGCTGACCAGTTCCTCTAGTCGTGGACCAGCCAAGATCCTATGAGGGCAACAGGGAGCAAAAGTCCAATTTGTTCCCATCAGCTTAGGAAGATAAGCCTCATTTTAGGTGTCTGAGTGACTACACATGGGCTATGTTAACAGTAGCTATTCTCTTACATTTAGAAAATCCTATCTCCACAGAGAAAAGGGTTGAGATTTGCAACATATAAGTCACAGTAAACACTTTGACCAGTGTGAGCTATTTTTTCATGCTGAGATATAAAACAAAATTAAAAAATCAAATTCTTCTAATTACTAAGGAAATAGTAATTTCCTGCAGGCACTCCCTTAATAAATTCTTAGGAAAATCAGTTTTCTCCTCAGCTATAGCTGGATAATCATGATATGTCAGTTAATATATTTCTGTTTTTCCCTCCTGCATATTTTGTTAGAGAAAATATTATGATCCTTCATATTCTCTCAGTATAAAAACCATTCCTATCACTGGATGAGCTCAAATTGCCACCACTCAGGAAGAAAGGAATGCAAATGAGGAATACCAATTAACCCCTTTACAATTAAAAATATCTCTCTCTATTATATCACCCATTAGTGATACTCTAGTTAATGGTCTGTCGACATTTCCATTAGACCTTTTCCCCCTGCTCCCACACAGAGCTAAATCCTGGCTAATCACCTTGAATATACCTCTATGGATTTACACAATACATAGACACGACTGCAATGAGGCAAAATATAGATTTCTCTGTTATCTTGAGCCATTAGGTTCTCCAAAGTACCTGTTTTCTAAGGTATCATGCTAAATACTCTGAACTCCAAATACACTGAATAATTTTGCAGGATTTTTTTTCCAGTGTTACAAATACTTCATGTACAAAAAGCTCAAAGTAATTGCACAGACCTGTCCTAAATATACACTGTGAAAATTGTGGACTGAAGCTCAGTTCATAGCAGACTACTTTTGCCCAATATACTTCACATTATACCACACTTTTTTTGCACTAGATGTGAGACAGTGTGTTACATTTGGTGCCACACACTGTAATACCTAGAAATGACAGGGTGAATTAAGGACAAAGCTCCAGCCTTAATAGCTTAAGATCCCCTGGCATCCTTATGGTCAAACCACATTCTCCACACTTCTGTAATGTATTTTTATGTGTGTATGTCAAATTAATTACAAATGTATCACATTCATATATATTGCATTTGTTAGTCCTTTCAACTCTCAAAATACACTGAAGCATTTTATAGTGGGCTCGTGATCAACCATATTCAGTTCAAGAGCTGGCATACTGGAGAGAATAAGAACTCTGTGCCTGATAGGCAGATGGAAGAAGGGAGAGGTATACGGCGTGAATCCAAAGCTAGAGTTTAACCCTTGTTTGCTCATGAAATTTCTCAGTAAATTTATGATAGTATTGTTTGGTGTCTATATGCATCTTGGCACTATTTTTAGTCATGAGCTTGCACACAGCAATTCAGCTCTGCCAGATTTTCCTGGCTTGTTTTTAATCCCCAAATAGAGGATCCATAGCTCTGATGAAAACTAATTAAATACCTCTTGTACACAGACTACCCTTCAGAAACAAAACCTGCACTCTTGCTCACCACAGTTAAGTGCTTAATACAGTGTGACTGGTTTTGTTTGGAATTACTGTTTGCAAACTCTAATTAGACTAAATGAAAATGACTCATATTTTATATATTACAGCTGATAAAATACTGGTTGGAGAAACTGTGTGTATAAGCAGTGCAAACCAATGCCACCACACACAAGTGCCAGAAATACTGCTCCCTGGCAGCCAGGGAAAGATGTCCTTCATTTTAGAGAGTATTTGAATTTACAATAGCCTGGATTCATGAGGCTACTTAAGACCATTTGTACAGATGTATACTAATTTTGTTCAGTCAGTATTTAAAAAATCCATTACTTGCAACATATATTGAACATTAAATTGTTTATCATCTAAACTGGACCAAGTACTTGCTAAACTAATCTCATCCAGAAAACAATAAGCAAATGTGCAGTGGAAGTTGCAGTTCACATCTTGCAATGTAAAACTCCTGTAAAAACAATGCCCTCAGATTCTTGGAAAATGGGCCTGGCATTCCTAAAAGCCAAGGACAGAATTACACCTCCCTGTGAAAAAATTACCTGTCTGTAGAACAGCACTGAAACCAACTTTTTTGCCTGCTCATATCGATAAGAAAAAGAAATACTTTTCTTTCATAAATACCCAGCATTACACATATATCAAGGATGATGTGTTCCACATTGGTGCAGGGTAAATGAAAGAAATAAACAGGAATAACCTTGGCTGCCTTAAGTTTATATGTTTAAGGGCCAGTTACTCTGTCATTTCTGTAAATACCTAGAAGTAAAAACCTACCAAACAATGAAAACACAGGCTGGGGAAGATGGAGGGATGGGCAGAAAAAATAAAAAAGAAATATATTTATCTTGGTGCTATCGTGCACAGAGCCAGCAATAAACTCTGAAGGTGATTGAGACTTTTTCCCCTGCTATCAGTGTCATTTTATTTTCTGTGAGAGTGGATGAATAAACCACAGGTGGTATTAGGGATAAAAGCTTGATGCAAGTGCTGTTACCTACCCTGGTAAGAAGAAATTGCAACTCCACCTTACTGGTGAGAACAAGTCCAAGGGTAAGTGAATGTTAAGGGGGCACCAACCAGAACCAATGAGAAATTCCATGTGAGGAAATTCTTCAGCGGGAAATGGCCTCACTCTTTCTTTCTAAACTAAAAAAACAAAACAAAATAAAAAAAGACAGAAAAGACATCAACATTTCCAGAAAGGGTGTGATAGCAGGCAGAAAATGAAATGCAGGCTTGACTCAGTTTCCTGACCTTTCTTGATATTAAACTTATAACAGTAAAGAGGAAATGAAGCTTCTCCCCTGAAGGGGAGAGGAGAGGCTGAGAAAGCACAATTGGGAGTATATGTTGACTTGAGAAAGAACAGACCCCACAGCAATAGAGATCCTGTCACCTAAAGACAGTAATGAGACATTTTAAAGAATATATATTAACTTTAAGTAATTAATCCTTTCTGGATTAATCCCTGGGAAAGAGGATCAAAAGGAAACATTTGGAGTAAACTTGTGGCTCGCCTGAACTTATTTCAAGTTTCTAAGATCTAAAATAGAATCTTTCTTGAAAGCCAGTCACCACAATTAAAGAAATTACAAATCAGCTCATTTCCCCAAAATGTTTTGGCTTCCATGAATCAACATTTTCTGACTGAAAAAGCATTTAATTAAAATCACAACCAGATCCAAGTTAAATGAGGCATAGGAAGTCAGGAATATCTCTTGATCATGAGATGTCTTGGCCTTGTCCGAGGGACTTCTTTCACTATCAATAAAGCCAATTACTGTGGAGCAGTGGGCAGAATTTAAAGCATTTCTGAGCTTTTTATTCTCAGGTGCCATTAACCATCATAGCTCAAAAATTAGACAGTGATATTTAGCATTCAAAAATGAAATTAAACTTTCAAAATACTCTCAAATTAGATGGCATTGCATGCCTCTACCTAAGATCAATTCTGATTCAACCTTCAGACAACTCTTTTCTGAAGGGACATTTCCTCCTAAGTTACAAATATTGTGGGAACGTAATGATGCTGCTTTTTTCCTTCATTATCAGCAGAATTCCATAGTACTGCTATTTCAAGACTTTCTAGTGGCCAAAGCTTGAACAAAACCTTTTTCTGCCAGTAACAAAGAAAAAAAGAAGAGGGAAGAAGAGAAAGAAGAAAATTTGCTTCTACTCTAACCCAAGAACAGCAACAATGGCATATCTCCTAAAAACATTCCATTACATAGGTGTCCTATATTCCAGTTACTCAAACTCTAACATGCAGTCACAATCAGCTATGCAAACAAAGTGGCAGCAGGCACTAAATTTGGCTTTGTCTGAGTATCTTTGCCCTACCCAAGCTGTCCTTAGTGTTGAGCAGATCTAATGCCTGGTATTTCTCTCACTGCATCCCTGTCCACTGTGACTTACACAAACTTGCCCTTTCAGCACACCACACAGAAATATTCAACATAATTTTTATTCCTGCTCTCCTGATTGTTAAAAGCAATGCTAAGGAAATAGCACAAAATTAACCATGTTTCATATTCATAGTGTTGGCAATTTTCAGCAAATTTCAGCAACAAAAAGGAGAGAGATCCATATAAAAGAAGAGAAAGAGGTCCACTGAGTTCCATAGCTCCAACATGTTTTTTGCACGTGGAAAAATACATAAGCTAAGAAAGTTTCAAGGAAAGTCTTCACATCTCTGCAACCTTATGTTCATTGCTCCCAGAGCTTTGCTTTTAATGCTTTTCAAAAATGTGCATTATCCATGAACACAGAATTGTCCCAGGCTAATATCTGAGAAGAAATAAAAAGAAGGCAGCTTAAGATGTTGCGTCAGCTCTACTCACACACTACTCAAAATGGGCACATCCAAGGAAAAAAGCACAAGCATGAGTCTCCTCTTTCCTTTATCCACACACTTCTCTAAGCTGAAGTGCATTAGCAATCTCAGATAGCTAATTCTTAATCTTTAGCAAAAAAGGCCTTGAAGTTTTTCATTTCCATAATTTAAACAAATCTGAGAACTCTTCTCTGGTAGGATTTTTTTCCTCTTAATCATTCCTATGACTCATAAATAGGATACAAAACTGTAAAAGGTGATGTGAACTCTTTGCCAGAATAGGCACTCCAGAATGTGAAGTGGCATTACTGCTTCTTATCTTGTGCTTCTCATTATTCATCTGTTTCATGCCTCTTCATTGCCAAGATAGTCTAACATTTCTGGTGCTTCATATTTCACTGAGGTTTAATTGCAAATAGCTTCAAGGAGGAAAAAAGGCAATAAAGACAGACATGGGCTAAGAGATTTTGGCTTAAAGAGTAAATGTTGTCACTGTACAATTTAAGACAAATTAACTGGGTGGGTGACACAAAGCATTGAAAACAGACCTGACTGTAGGGATACATGGAACAGACAGACTGACTTTCACATTAAATAGGATAGAGCCACTGAATAAATTTCCATCTGCTAAAGTGGAAGGGTTTTATAAATATAAATGAGAATGTAAGAGGGTTCCTCAACAATGGTCTCAACAAATGAAGGTAGGAACATAGTAAAGAGCTCTGTATCTAGATTAAACTTGAGCAATGGGAATTATCTGGAAGTTCCAGTATGGATTCATACAGAAATTCTAACAGCCAACTCAAGAAAGCCCCTTCTTTTCTACCACTGGTCAGTATGATGTACTCAAATACTACTCTTGGCCTCGTAAAAAGCAGTGCATGGGATGAGATACAGACAGTGGTGTTTGAGGTGAAGTTACTGCCATACTCTGCCCCATAAGTACAGGAAGCAGTCTGCAGTCTAACAGGACTGGCCCAAATCAGCTCACATGGACCATGATAGCACTGGCTTGCTGAAGAGCACAGAAATTCCTTCCCTCATATGGATTTCCCACTAAGCTTGCATCTCTCTGAACAATCATGTACAATTTGGACCTGTTAAACTCCCTTATAGGCATACAGGCTTATGAAAACCATCCTGCAGGCATCCTGATAGCGATGTGACATGTCACTTTGCACTCCAGCACAAAGCAAAGAGTTTCCTACTATGTGCAAAATCCTGGGAGCCAAATCTTAAGAGATGTTTGTTTCTGATGAGCCTGACCACCTGGCCCAGCTCTCAGAAAGACCCAATCACTGCCTTAACTGCATATTCCCTAAGGAGCAGCACTGTGTATATTGGAATACAAGCCTGTATGTGACCCTCCACTGCTGATCTTCCAGGAAACCTCTTGAGTTTCTCCTTCATATACACAATAAACCAAAATCTCAGGAATAGTGGGACATTCCTAGAAATGACCACTTCTCTGGAGATTTCTCATCCTTGCTGTGGAACAGATTACAGAGTCTTAGAAGAAAAGGAAAGTTAGGAGGGGTGTGTGTCTGCTGGACCCAGGCTTTGGTTTCTTGTGAAAGGCTGTGTAGGAAAAACACAATCAAGGAAACTCTGACATCAAAAAAGATGAGGCTGCTGAACGTAGTACTACACCTTGGGCAGCGTACAAACATTCACAGTGAGGGGTAGAATGATCACTGCTAACATTAGGACTACAACAATTCCTATGGGAGTTGATCTACTCTTGATTTTGTCTCACCAGACAGCTGCTTTTAGTGGATTCAAGAAAGGCCCTTCAGAACTGCAACTTGCCATGGCAGAAACAAAACCTTAGCTGTGGGACAAAATTACCCCAAATCACTGTCTGCACCCAAAGGGTTTTAGATTCCTTGGACAAACAGGATTTTATTATTTAGAGTAGGTTGCTCAGAGGGCACCTAGTCTAATTATCTATGGAACTTCAAGTATATGCAGCACAGTTTCCCTAACCTGTGATAACATCTGCAATGACAGCTTTTGTTTAAGTCATCTTCTGTTGTCTCAACAGCAGAACCCAGTATTTTCCATTTCATTTTTATTTATTCAGAAATTGTACATGGCTTCTGCAGCTGCAGTTTTTGAGTAACCAGAATAGATCAAAATGTTTGGTGGCTGAATTAATTTACAAATATTAAACACTACCAATATTTGAACAGTCAAAATATTTTGTGTCTACTCATCTATAATTCTGCTATTCATTAATATTTCAAACATTACTTAGGTTTTCTGTAGGTCAGATATCTGACTTTGTACTAAGTGTTTCTGTCAGTCAGGTGCCAGATACAAACTTAGACTGAACTTTTTATTCATTTATTAGGCAAGGAGCATCTGTGACTACAGAACAGTGCTGGAAATCTCTATTGCTGCTGTGAGAGACAACTGGTACAAGTTAAGAACTAAGAGCAAGTGAAAACTCTGTGCTTATTTAAAAGTTATTTCAAAATTGAAGTATTTTAAATAACTCTTTATCTACTTGAGGCATAAATCTAAAGCTGTTAGATGGGCCTATTTCTTTCCTAATATTTTCTCAGAGTGGTGAATCATCCCTGTACTGAAGAACAGGAATCAGATCTTGCATGTCTTCACACAGATTTAGAAATTTTACAATAAACCTTAATCCGTTTTTCACTCTCCAAATCTTCCTTCAGAGCATCTGGCATACTGTAATGTATAACTGCTCTAAAAATATAGTGCTGTAGGCAGCGACTTTGACAGTGAAGACCTGATGGAACGCCACCAGTCCAGCCCCCACCACTTCTCATTTCTGCTCATGCCTTCTTTGCTCCCTACAGCAACGAGAGTAAGGTAGGTAGAGCTGCACCCACCCACAGCCTTCCCTAGATACACAGGGACTTGCCAAAATGGTATTTACAGTCCCACATGTCACAAAAGTTCATAGCACTCCTGGGCAAATGGGGCAAAAGATGAAGGTGGTAAAAAAGCCTGAAAGAGACTTCATAGGGAGACACACAACAGTAATCCATGGCAATTTTACACCATGGAGTTTTCTTACCACATTTTGAATCTCAAATGACAGCAGTTTGGTTCTTTAAATTGAATTATTAGTCTCAAGACAGGAAGGAGTGACAAGTTTCCGATAGTAGCAAAGTAACCCTGAAAGCAAGTCCAGGCTAGGAACACACAAAAAACACCTCAACTTCATCTCCAAACTGAGACAGGGATAGGAAAAAAGGAAACAGGCCTGACTGGAGTGAACTGTAACCTCTTCAGCTTTCTCACATAACTGAGAGAAACCCAAACATGCCCATTTGCATCAAGGGTCTTTTGAACCAAGATGGTAGAAAGAAAACAGCAGGTTCCATTTAGGCGCTATCCACATCACTGGATACCCAACGGACACATTTTCCAAAGTTGCATTATCAGTGGCACTAATTGATGCTACCCTAGTCTTCAATCACTGTCTTCAAATATGTGTCCTGACTATTAAAACTAGAAAGTACAGGAAATATTAAAAGGAAATTTTTCCACCAGAGCAGGAGGGTGTCAATGCAGTAACAATACAATGGTTGCTCTTTTATGTATCAGATGAAAAACGCTGAATACCTGCAGGGAATTTCTTAGATTGCTCCAGGAGTTGGCTGGGCTTCTGTAGAAGATCTGGGTTTTCATTTGTCTCCACCATACTTTTCAGTTTTTGGTGGTATCTGCTTATCTACACACAAGCTTTCCTGAACTGTTGTCCATTTTTCACGATAGGGTTCCAGGCAACAAGGACATCATCACTACAGACAATGTTTAAAGAATTTCAGTATCAGCGAAATTTCATACAAGAACAGCAGTGTTATCAGGAAAAGCTGAGACATGTTCAAAAGGTTGCTAATAATATCCCTGTCCATGGGCAGAGCTTCAAAAACAGCAAACAAACCTGCCAGACTTCAGGTTAGGACATCTGGCAAAAACCTGACCTTGTATCTTTGATTTGGGGCTAGAACCAATAAGCACTAAAACTTCCTTAACCACATTTTTGCTCAACTTTGATCTACTGAAAAATATGCAAAGCAAGTTCAAATTTACCAGTGCAAAAGCAATAGAAAAGAGAGCCTGGCTAACAAACAAAGGACTACAGCTAAGTGTATTTAAGACACATATGTGTAGCTGAATATTTTATTTTTATTTCAAATGCCAATATTCAGCCATCTGGCTTTCCTTGAGGCTTTTCATTTGTTGCTTTTTCTTTTTAATAGCCAATTTTCAATAGCAAGGCATTAAAAACATAAAAGAAAAGAAAACCAAGTTCTTTAGTGTGAACCACTGCAGGCTACCAATCATCACTCCATTGTTAAACCTACATGGAACATAATATCAAGGAAGTTTCTGTTTTCAAAAACAGTCCTTTATTATCTAAAATATTCATTCCCTCTATATCCTACTACATGTTAGTCTTAATGGCCATATGTCCGGTCATTTATAATTAACAGCTTTTATCTAAATAAATACAGTGCTCTGAATATTTAAAAGATGTGTTCATTAAGAACCCTCAACAAAAGGTGAAAAAGGCTCTTTCCACAAAAAAGAAGAGAAAGATATAAACGCTATGAGGTGCCTGCAGGCAGGAAGCAGCACGCCAAGTGTGGTATTGACCATTTCCACTGAACAACCCTCACATGCCTGCACAGAAACTTCAGTGTAAAGTAGATAAAACAGCAGATGAATTAAAAAGAGGTCCAGGAGCCAAAAAGTGACATATACACAGTTTGTGTAGTGCAGAGGGTCTGATAGCTTAAATTAGCCTTGGAGACACCTGCACCAGAACTTTCCTCTACAGCACAGCACTGAGAGACCTCCCTTTTTATCTGACTTTCCAATCTAATCATGTGCTTTCTGGTTTTGCTATAAAAAGTGTGAAAGGCAAGGAATTATATTAATTCCTCCAATCTTCTCATCCTGGCACAGCATTGTGGCTGTTTCCAGTGGGACAATGCATGTTAGTGCTGCCTCACCATGGCAGGGGCTCTGTTTTTTCTATCCATACTGCCACAATGTTTCGTGCTGTACTAACAACCAAATTCTTGTTAGACTTCCACATCCACTCATTATTTCCTTTCCTTGTTTATATAAATTACCATGGCTTGTTATTTGTCAGGATTCATATCTGTGAATTTAATGGAACTGCATTTCTCAAAATCACCCACACTGTCAACAGCTCTAATTTGTTTATGTCAAATCAGTTTCCCCCCCCTCCTCCCCATTTACCCTTCTGTTTCATACCATTTATATTAGCTTGTCAGCTGGGATTTTATTTATTTATTTGCTTTGGAAGGTTTGCTTCTGTGAAACCTTGATGACAGAAGAACCACACAACCAAAGGGACAAGTAATAAGATATAAATGCTTTCCAAACCAAGCTGTTTCTTCCAATTCAGTTCTGGTCAAGTGCAAAAGAAGTTCTGGACAGTTTTTTGCATTTTCTAGAGAAACAGATATGAGATGGTTTGGGATTTTTTTTCAGATTTTGTCCTTTTTTTAAATTACTGTTGTTTAGATTTTTTAGCTCTGCAGATTGCCCCTTCTGACTATGTTTCTAGCCATCCCCTTAGAAAATGACTAAGAAACATTAAGTGAAAATATATACACTCAAAGATTTAACACCAGCATTGTAAGAACAGAGAAGTCTTACAAGGCACCTGATCTCACAGCAATTTAAGCACTAGGACTGCACCTTTTCTCTCAAAAAGGCACCATGTGGGAGGACAAAGAAAATAGAAATATTCTTTCAGTAGATACTTCCATATAGAATTTTGCAATCAGGTTATCACTAAGATATTAAAGCATGTATAAATTTTAATATGTACTAAGAAGAAATTAAAACCACTGGTATGGTATTATGTAAAGTGCCTTAATGGTGCTTGGTGCTGTAGAAACCCAAAGTCACATTTGACCTTGATTGTTTCGAAAGGACTGAAGTAATCTGCAATGCAGCAAGACAAAACTCATTGCATGAAAAATTAGATGAATACTCAAAAAGGATTTATTTTTGTTCAGATTGAATATGAGTTTCTGCAAATATCTAAGGCTTTGATTATTTAGAAGAGATTGGGATGCAAAGGAAGAACTCCAGTGTTTTGCTCAGCTGGATTCTTGATCCCTAAAACCAAATCATTGACCCAGAAGGTGTTCTGGTGGTTGTGCAGTGTTCAGAATTTCCAAGGGGAAAATCCATCCAAGTCAAGCCACGCTTTTGAAGGGGCTTGGTCCATCACACCTCCTTCTACTCCACGGAGCAGCAGAAGCTGCAGCACTCCTGTGCTGTGGCCTTGCCCCATCTCCAGCCTGTACAAAAATGTGCTGGCAGCACTCTGTGACAAAGGCACAGAGCATCTGGGCTCTGCAGGCAGCCACAAAAACCTGCTCTCTCCTCTCCACCCATTTTTGTGCTGCACCAGTTTAATCAAGCAGTAAGCTACTTCTGTCAGGGCTCTTAGCAGCAGCCTGGCACACCACCTCATTTGCTGGCCAATCTGCTTTTTAGACCTTTAACAATAGCTCAGCATTGTGAATGCTCAACACATCGTACATAGCTATTGTGGTGTTTCTGATTTCCATTTTATTTTGGTGCTAACTTTTTCCAGTTGTGGCATGATTTACATGATGGCAAAGCCTGAAAAAAATTATTAATAGGAAGTATTTCTGGATGTTATGGCAGAGTTGTGTTTAAAAAGGGAACAGAAGTTCTACATTTCAGTTATTATGCTGAAAACAACAAACTCCCTTTATTTCTGTTTAAACATTTACTAGAATTTGTATATTTTTACTTTCTGTAAAGATTTCTGTAAATTTTCCTAAAAAACCCTTAGACTTCACAGCAATAATATTAGTGCAACTACTGTGTCATCAATACCAAAATAAGTTGCTATTTTAGGAGTTCATAGATCTTTTTTCAGCTTGAAAAAAATAAAAATGATTGGACTAAATTTAGCTCTCAAGATTTCAGCATTTATGTGAGGAAGGGACTTGTAAATTCTGGAACATCTGAAGTCAGTTTCCTTAATTTCCAGATTATAGCAGGACAGGATTTATGCTCATATTTGCTAAGTTGAAAAAAACTTGATATAACGATAACAACAAATATGTAGGATCAACAACATGCACTAATTTTACAAACAATTTGAAACTAATTTAATCTCTGAATTAGAAATATTCTGAGTACCTCAACAAAAGTTGCAATCATCATTACTCTCCTTGCAACACACTGAGATGGGACTGATTCCATCTGCTCAGTCAATGAAGCCAGAAATCAAAGTGGAAATAATGCAAAATCAGAAGTGGATTTTTTCTGCTTGTGTCAAGGATCCAAACTTTGGAACAAAAGCCTGAGTCGTTCTTGATCTTAAAGTCTTCTTCAATAAAGTTACAGCTAAGATTTGAAAGCCTGCATGAACAATTCAGCTAGACATTGATATCATCACTTTGAAAGATTCCATATGCTACATGATTCACTGAAAATAAACCTAGAAAAGCTGTGTCATTCACTACCCTGCTCCAAGTCAAGAGCGAAATATATAATCCAACTCACATAGGTGCTATTAACCTATCAATAAAGGCTTCCAGTGATGGAAAACAGACCATCTTCTCGTGAAACCTTTCCCAGCCTGAAAATGCAGCTAACAGCCCCTTACTCTGCTCTCAGTGGGAGACAGAGAATATCAGTTCAACTTTCTGCTCACAACAAACTTTCACACACTCTAAATTAATCAACTCAAATTCTCCTCATAGCTTGTGTAATCTAAGAGAACAAGAATAAAGCAGGGAGCTACAGGTTTTGTCTATATCTTTCTCAAACCATGGCTCCTAAAAGAGAACCTCCAGGACTGTAATAATATCTTACATAGGATGAGTCTATTCATTCACCCAAGAGCAATTTCATTGCTTTTTTCAAGCAGCAGCATGGTACTGGAGCTTTATGTTCAGTTTGTGGTCTTCTAGCAAGTATTTTCAGCTGTACTGCTGCCTACCCACTTTTTCCTCATTTTATATTTGATGATTAATCTGCCTTTTCCTTCTTACACACAGCATCACCTGGGTGAACTTGAATGAGTCTGGAAGATGTGTCATCATTACTCACTGGTTCCCTTTAACTGTTGTGTGGGAAATTGCCATTCTTGTAAATAGGTCTTTTATACAAATAGCCTACCTTCTGTCAGACAAGTAAACAGAAATAATAGCTGTTGCCACAGTATCTTTACTACTAATTCACTTTAGCCTTAGTAATGACTTTTCCTTTGTTATCACTGTTCGATTAATATTAAGCACCAATTAAACCTCAGTTCTTCACCAACAGAACCCTGAGCAGGTGGTGAGGACACATCACAGTGATAAGGTCAGAGCTGGCAGTTCTAAGACTACAAACCATATCCTGGGATAATCACTAAAAAGGAAATACTACATTCATTTTTTTATCACTTCTGCTCATCAGAGGGAAGTAACCCTGGGTATACACAGTTCAAATTCAGACAAAAGCCCTTTGGAGTCAATAAATTATATTTGTGTGTACAAGACTAGTTAAGTCAACAAACTGGCATCCATGCAGAGCCTCAAATATAATAAGGACTTTTATTTTTCCACTGGGCAAGACCCAGAAGCATTATACAAGATTTACAAGAGAAAAAACCTGCCTCGTTCACACTGCCTTGATACTAGCTTGATTCTGCTGCACTGGAGTCCTGAACACTGTAAACTGCAAGGGCATGACAGTAACAGCCCAGAGATGAGAGCTCAAACCTCTCACTGAAAACATTCCCATTTCAACCCAAGGAAGGTCTTTCAAGACAGAAACTGAAAAGTGACTGGAAATGATGCTTCACTCACTTCTGCCAGTTACAGCCCTTGGCTGACTTTAACCAAGAAAAGACATGAGCACAACATCACCCACTTTTGGCCAAAGCCCTAAAGCAGTGTATCTTCCTCCTCTTCCCCTCCCTCACCAAATACAGGAGAATAAATCACTGCTCTGGAGTTGGATTTTGATCTCAAGAAAATTGATGGTGACACAGGTGTTGAAATTTGACAGCTTCATAGTGCCTTTTAAAAAAGAAGACACCACGAGGTATCTCCAGCATACTCAAATCAGGGAATGGGATTTAGAGGCCTCTGAACAGAATAGGCAAGAATGCCTTTCACACTTGACTGTAGTTACTGAGTTTTACATCCTTGCAGCATCATTACAGATTTGGAAAGACCCGGTATATTACATTTCCTATGATGTTGTTAGCTTACATGAAGTCAAAATAGGACCATAAAACAGGATGATCTGGCTCCTCATAGCAGAGAAAAGATGAGGGAAAATTTTTTGTTGCCTGTAATATGGCACTTCAATTGGCAGTGACCAACTGAAGGTATGTAGCACAGCTGGCAGACAACATTTTTGTCCAATAGCCCATTCTGGCTACATATCCCTGTACTTGCAGTTAAGACTGCTCCTTAATTGTGTATGTAACGGTTTCACAAGGACATATTCACCCAAAATACCCAGGTTCATTTCTATTCTCACAAACACCACCAGAACAGCAGTCTGGTTTTTTGTTATCTTGCTGCTCTGTGAACTTTTATAACTAGATTTACAATTATGGTTTGGATTCAAACACCCTCTACAGTTATCCCAGGAACTTTACTGGTTTGTGGTGTAGGATCATTGAGAAGGGGGGCTTTTCAAGCTCTCTAACAATAAAAGGAATCAAGGCAGAACAGTACTTTTAAATATTTATCTTTTAAAGTAAAAAAGAATTTGTAAATAGTTACAAGTTGTATAATTTGAAATACAATTTCTTTTTCATTTAGCAGACAAAGCATTCACCTGAAACATCTAAGAGTACATCTTGTTTCCAGCCAAGATCATTGCTTTCACTCACTAAATGAATGCAATGTACTCCATTAGGCAATTGCTTGCCCATCAGTATTCAATCTAAGACAGGGCCCCTTGAAAACATTATATTTGATAACCATCACAGGATTGATTAAACTGCCTCAGATAAGAGTATCTGCTTCCATCAGGTTAGTTAGTTATGCTAACACCATGTGGCAGTACTTACCAAGCAGATGAATTTGTGAAAAGTTCTACAGAAATTTTGAGGATATAATAGATATTTCACTTTGACTTGAGATTAGCACACTTCTCCCCAACTGCTGAAAAGCATAGATGTATAAATACATTAAAGCCAACAATTTCTATCTCCCCTTTCTATTTAAAACTTGCTTAATTAAGGCATTTATATTTCCACAAATTACTGCAAAGTGATTGACCTAGAGGTTGCTCTGAACCTCACAGATGAAAGACTTTACTGGAAATTCTTCTCAGCAGCTGTTTTCCAAGTTTATTTGGTTTTAAAATCTTTTAAAAAGACTTTTTTTTCTAATCATTATTGCTAAGTGAAACTTCTTTAGTTGGCCAGAATGAGAAAACATTTTACTATCTCACAATGAGTCAGTTCCTGAAAGCTGATTAGTTTCTACTCCATAATGGCTCTAAGCATTCAGTTATCAGCAGTGACTCCCAAATAATCATGCTGGACACTGACAATGAAGCAAAATTTACTTTAAAGCAAACAATTGCAAATGCAGCATGCTTTGGATCTCCTAATGTCAGTTTAAGTATTATTGCCTATTAGGAACAACAACAGCACAGCTGAAGCAGTTAATAGAAATGAGCACAAGTCACAGTTTTAATTGCAGCCTTAGAGCCATATTCATTAGAGATGAACACATTCCCTCCACGTTGCAAGCAGAATGCCTGCATACATGGTTTCAAAAGCACTGCACATCTGCTCAGAATATGACTCCTGTCTTCCCACACCTACCTGATGTCTCTGATGAGGACAAGAATGCTTCTCCCCTAAATTTACCAGCTGTAAAATATAGAACAGTGAGCACCTTAAAAAAATTACACTTTGATATGTCGTTAAACAAGGCTTTAGAACAAGATGTAATTTTAAGTAATGTACACAGATACATGGAAAGGTACTGATTTGATATTCTTGCTATATCTCTCTCATTGCAAGAAATTGTATTTCCAGTGCCAGATTTAAGAAAATTACACCTGTCAAGCAAAAACTGTCTCAAACTCTTAATACTATCCCTTGGAAATACGCAGAGACACTACATGATGTTATTTCTTGCACTGGTAGAGGTCAGCTATTGCACAGGAGTCATTTACATCTCTGGAGGAAAAACAGTGCTTGTAGAGCTCCTAACACCACCCTGTTAATGCCAGTTGACACAGCCTGCAAGGATGCAACATCTTGTAGTTTTCCTTAAAAGTTCTAAAGTAGTTTGAGAGCTGCAGCTGGGAAGAGAGAGGTTAACTGGGCAGCAAAGGATCCAGTAAAGGATCAGAGTGAGTGAACTGGGAAATGAGGACTTGGCTGTTTCAAAATTAAATATATCAGTCCATGACATCTGTCTAACAAGGAAAAGGTTAAAAATGCAGATCTGGAATGCTACGCTTCTTACTGTGAGCTGCTAAGTGTCCACAAAGGAATTCCAACCTTCCAGTCACTGAAATTTAGGGAGGATCATTCCCAATGGATGTAGGGAAAATAACATTCTCTTCGAATGAGAAGAGATCAAACTCTGAGGATGCCAACCCACAGGCAGAGAAAATGAGTGAAAGTAGCACAGGGCAGAGAGATTCTCTCCAACCCTCCAGACTTTAAAAATCCAGAATGAAACTCCAGTGTCCTAGAGTTCTTGAGTTTCATTTTACCATTCATCACCATTTGAGAGTAATCAAGTGTTTCAAACAATCAGGGAGCTACAAGAATCCAACATAAAACAGGTACATTATTTGAGAGGAAGTATTACACAGAGAAAAAAAAAAAACATCTAAGCATTGCAAGGCTTATTTAATAGATATACATAATCATAGAATCATTCAAGTTGGGAAAGATCTATAAGATCATCAAATACAACCGTTAACCTGGCACTGCCAAGCCCACAACTAAACCATGTCCCCAGGTGCCACATCTACATGTGTTTTAAATACTTCCAAGATGGTGTTTCCAATACTTGATTACTCTTTCCATGAAAAATTTTTCCTAGTATCAATTCTAAACCATCCCTAGTGCAACATAATTCTACAGCATATTCTACACTTGAACTCTGAAAAAGTTCCTCTTGATGATTTATTTTTAATTTTCTACCGAAAGAAAAGGGTAGATATCTTGTTAGGGTCAGTGCAGTCTGATTAATCCATATATTAACAATTACAGTACACTGCATTAGCATGTCAACCACATAAAGTATACTTTAAGGTTAATAGAGTATGGTTTGTCATTTATTAATTAGGTGACATGTTGAATATTTTTATTCCTTCAGAATGAACTCTACTTTTCTCATTTGAAACCCAATACAAACATGAAAAGAAAATAAGAACTGCAGAAGAAATAAGGAACATATCCTGAAATTAAATTTGTCTGCACTACCAAAATATTTCAGTGACATGCAATTTACTGGAGACAACAACTGCCAATTTCACCTAGTGAAAATAATTCTCTTCCTGTTCCTGCATCAGCTGACAGCTGTATTGGCTTCTCAGCCCCTACCCATGTCTTGCCCTTGGCTCCAACCTCATCAACATTTAAATGATTGTCTCTGAGGAAAAAAAGATGTTTTCAGTTCTGAACTCCAGATCTTCATCTGCATTTATCCATAATCAACCTGAACTGCTGAGCAAGGGAATTATGGCAACAGTAATGTCACCATGCACAAAACAGCAGAAATAGCCTTCAGCCCAACAGCCAAACCTTGGCTCCCTTTGCCTGTCTAGGTTCCAACAGCCATCCAAAAACAAAACAAAACAAAACAAAAAAAAAAAACAAAAACAAAAGAGAACAAAACAAAAAAAGGGAAAAAACTGAACTCTGGCTACCAAGACCTTACTTGAACCTTAGACTTGAATTTTAGGCTCATTCTTTCTTAGCTGGGAAAAGAAAAGGAAAAAAAAAGGAGAAAATATAAAAAAGTTTAAAAACCCACCTTAAATTAATATGGTGATTTTTCTTTCCATGTCATGGGCCAAACCTTGAGAGCACTAATCTATAGATCCTCTGTAATTACATGTAACATTCTGGAAAGCCATGGAAGAATCCTGCCAACCACTCTCTTTTTCTCCTGATGTTTTTCCAATAACTAACAGTGTCCAGTTTGTCCATACTTTATGTTTTTGAAGTTTTTTAGACATAATTAGAATTGATTCAAGAGCAACAAGAATTGAGGTTTCTGGTGCTCAGCTCCAGAAAGTACATCATAGACATCAAGCTTACACAGCCACTGCTTCGAAACAGCCTCCTCTGGGAAGTCAGGCTTCCTTTTATTTCACTGCAAAACTTCAGTCTCTCCCACACAAAGCCTGCCCACCTCCTGCTAAGATATAAAGAAACCTAAGGATGTGGTCATAATTACAAAGGTGACACAGCTGAGACAACCACAGAAGAAACCTCTCATGTTCTCACCTACTGCAGCTTTTCACCTTCTCTTCACACTCATTTTTGATGTAGCCTCCCAACCCTGAGGCTTTGGCCTCGACGTGAAGCATCAGACATTAAGTCCCTGACACAGCATGAAAAGCAGCAGCAGAAATTTCTGAATAGTGAAGTCAGAGAAGAGGCAAGAAAAAGGAATTCACACAGTTAGAATCTGTTCTCCAAGATGCTCCTGCGTCAGCTTCCAGAGGGAGCTCTGCATCTAGAGAGATGGGGTGGCTGGGCCCCCTGCTGCTCCCCAAATAGCTCATCCAGGCATTTCCCTCCTGCTCCCATTGAAATGTAATGCACCAATGCATGCTTGCCAGCACAGCACTCTCCAGATGGCACAAGTCTGTTCTAACTTTTTGTATTGGAAGGGAAATTTCCTCATTAAACCTGCATGACCTACAGTGTGATGTCTTACTGTAGTCTGGATTTCTGCTCCCTCTCTATCAAGGTTTACCTGGTATTTCAGCCTACTACATCTACTGTGCTTTTTTTTTAAATAAAATGTAATAACACATAGCAGCACAGTCTTTGAGAAATACTGGAAAGAAGGGTAGGGCACCAGAAGGAGAAAAAACAGACAGCAAAAATGGTGTTTACAATGGGTAATTCACAGACCTGAGGTAAGGGACACAGCATGATGCTCACAACTACTGAAAAAGAAGCAATCTTTTCACTAAGCATCTACATGAAGGCTGCAGGTCAATATGATAAATACAGGATTAGAAGCAATTTGTTTGAGCTGAATTAGAGCACAGGAACATCTATGTTGGATCCTTCCCAGGCCAGTCACCATCAGGGACGTTGTTGCAGTGTAAGAGTTTGTGCTTGTAAGAGGCTGGGGATACATGTTCCCTTACAGACATCTTTGTGTAAGGAAATTAATCCCAAACCAGGAGATGTAGGCATTGTCGTCTTCTATTATGTTATTTCTAAGAATGTCAAACCCCTAATTCTAGTCCAAACTCACAGTAAAGCTTGATTGTCTGGCTTCATTCACATGATGAAAGAAATTGTCTTAGTAGTCAACAGTCTGCCCATCAGAATCAGAGATAAGGAAAAAAAATCAACCTAGATATAACCTACTCTCTCTCTCTCACAAATTCTGGAGGGTTTTTTAATTTTGTAAAACTTACTGATTTCATGTCCTTGCAGGCAAAACCAGAGATGGACACTTGAAGAAAAATTGAAAGGGCAATTATATTGCAGACTTCCCACAATTTTTCAAGACAATGTGGGAAGAGATGTATGCCATGAAGTTGCCCAAAATGCCCAGGTGCTCTGGGGTCTTACAAGGAAAACTAACAAATTGCAAACCCCACGGTTAAAACCAGCAGAGATGCTCATTCTCAACAGCTCTTGATGCCTTATGCCAGGGTTCCCTGCTGTAAGCCATTGCTGTCCCTTAGATGCAAGACTCTGGGCAGCCCACATATCCTGGTTTCCATCACACACCTCAGCCTCCACCTCCCACCCACTCCAGGTCTGCTGCTTGCTCCTCACAAGACATACTGAATGGCAGAGGGAATAGCAGGATGCTCTGGGGAAAAGGTAGCAGGCAGAGCAGCACACGACAAAAAAGATGATAATATTATAATGTTGGCATTAGAAAGGTTGCACTTGCATAAGATGCTTTCTTCTGAAAGAGGGTAGAGTCTCTTCCAATAAAAAAAAATTATAGTGTCTAAACTGACTCTTTGATCCTAAAAGCTACCAAAACTCACAGTCCAAAAAGGGTTAGTCTGGGCTAGCAAAAGCACATCCTTGTAAGGCAGCAACTGTTCTCACACTCACAAATGTCTCCTGGTGCTGCAAGCCTCTCCCCCTTCCCTTCCATAAAAATATCACTTTTCTAAATGTAAGGCACATGGAATGTTACAGAGTAAATTGTGAGGCACACAAACAGCACATCACTGCCAGCAAACACTGGCCAGAGGACACCGCCCACCTGGCCGTGTCCCCTCAGTCCCAAGTGTGTGCCAGGGATGTGCCCCAGGTGTTTGCCATGTGGGGTTCTCCCAGGTGGATCCTGCCTGAGGAGCAGCCTGATAAAAAGCCACTGCCTTCTTCAGGGACACAGCTGTGTCTGTGTGTTGAGCTCTGTCTCAGCCTGGATGGCTCTGTTCCTGCCTGGAGCCTGGGCTGGGACAGGTTTTGGCTGGCTGCAGTGTGGAGCACAGATGATGGGGTGGCCGCTGTCCTTTGTGGCCCTGTAAAGGTTGTCTGTTCACAAGCAGGGCCACATCCAGCAGGAGCTCTCACTGAGAAGTAGAAAGCACATTGAGGAACTGGGGAGACAAGGGTTGTGGAGCCATTGTGACTCATATTAAACTAAGCAGCCTGAAAGAAATGTGGAAGTTTTGGGATATGTAGACCATTCCTCCCAGTTCAATGTCCCTGCCTCTAAGGAATAAGTGAGGAACAAGGTGGAAACACAGGACCTGGAAGTACAGGTATTTAGCAGAGCAGAGCAGGCCCTGGGAAACGAGGAAAGCGATTGAGAGAAGACACCTGAAAACCTGGGATCGCTGCAGCCGACTGCGAGGCCTGCGTTTGCGTGGGCCCCTCAGCCTCGGTCAGGCTGCACAAAGGCGCCATGGTGCCAGCAGGCACCGGCTGGCCGTGTCCTGCTCTGGGGGGCGGCTGGGGCTGTTGTGGGGTACCCAGCCCCGAGGCCTGGAGCCGTGAGACTCTTCTGCAGCACCAGAGTCGGCTGCCCCGTGTGCTGCTGCCGGGGATTCCCTGGCCAGGCCGGCCATGCCGCGCCCGGCCTCACGCTGCGTTTCTGCGGCACAGCTTGAGCTGCGTGGCTGCAGGCTGTGCCACCAGCCAGCTGCTGCTGTCACAGCGGCTCCAAGCCTTCCTCGGGCTCCGAGGAGGGGGGAATGAACAGGTGGCGAATGTCCCAAGAGGGAATGCAAAGAACAATTCGCTTGTGACAGCCCCTCACTCGCTGCTGAAAATTGAGTTGCTTAATGAGTGTTATCCCGCTAAGGGTTTTTTTCTGCTTCATTTCTTGGGACCATTTGAGGATAATCATTGGCAAAAGAACGTGGGTTAGGGCTGTGCGATTGTTTTCATGGTTCCCTCTGCCTGGTATTACAATAACTGCTCTTTTATGTATTTTTATACCTTTTTTGATGGCATAATGGATTATTCTGACCTCCTTTTTTTGAGAACCCTACTTGCCTCTGGCTTCTCCACAGAGGTTAAAATGGAGAAAATTAGCCTTGTTTTCTGCTTCAGAGGTAACGCTGTTTTCCTGTAAGCAGCTGTGGGCTGGACTGCAGAGTCAGTATTTCAATGTGTTTAAAAATGCAGAAGCTTCAATAAATGCAGCTGAAAGGTTTGGTAGCCATGAATGAAAGGGAACAAGGTTTTTACTGAGCTGTGCTTCCTCAGGGAAACTGAAAATGTGGAGCACAAGCATAAGTACAAAATGTAGGGGGGGTTTATGGCTCTAGAGCATGTATTAATAAGAAATTGTAGCAGAAATTATTAAGTATAAATAACAAATGTAGCATAACAGGAAGCCCAAGAACAGTGTTTTCAATGTGATAACAAAAATAAAACCAACAGCCCCACACCCCCACCATTATTTTGGACAACAACAGGACAACAACAGGACTTACTGCTGATCCAAATGGGATTGAACAGCCTAAAATGCAATGGTCAAGATTCTCTCTTAGGGTTAAAGACAAGTTTGGACAAGTTGATTTCCTTTCTGTTGATAAAGTGTGAGTTCCTTTGACTGGAGTTATGAAGAGTATGAACTTACTATTCCTCTAATGACCACAGCAATAGGCTTGTCAAAGCATTTGCTACATAGTAAGTTACCTGAAGAGTTTGAATATTCATGTAGTCAGTAACTTTCTTTTGCAAGTATATAAATGCATAGCACTTATGTGGAATGTCTTCAGTTGTTATTTATATAGGAAGGCCTCTTAGAGAACACATCATGAAAAAGAACCCTCATGGTCCATACAGACAGGATAAATTATTTTATTAGTATTGTAATTCATTCTCTTAAACTGTAACTTTACCTTTGTTAAAAGACAAAACTATCACGGGCATCTCAGTCTGCAAAATCCCTTCCTCTGCATCCTATCCAATGCTCTTGCCGTAAGGCAGGTTCTTGGAAAAAGTCTTTTGTGAAAGGGTCTTGGGGTTGAGTAATTTATCTCGGAGAAGTGTGAAACTGCAGTAGAACACTTTAATGAGACATTTTGGCTCATGTCTGTCCTAGCTGCTTAAAAATTGGCTGAACAGGTTTCATGACTTGTGGAGACATTTTGCTGCCTGTCTTGTGAGAACATTCTTTGTGATTTTTTATTTTTAAAATTAATTTAAAACTTAAAATGTGACAGGTTTGTAGCTACAAACAGTGAAATTTTCAAGTCACTGAGGGAAGTATGGAACCCAGAAATGCATGAAGCAGGCCTGATTTTAGTCTTATAGGGGACTGAGAGTAAAAATTTTGTTTTCTTTAGAGTATTTCAGATTTTTTCAATATCCATTTCTTTTTCTATGAAACAAAACCAGAAACTGATAAACAATGCTTTCAATGTTGTGGTTTCAAAAAGTCTGCTTAGCCAAGACCTCTTTTGACTTTTAGGTGCATAGAAGGTTGAGCTCTGTGTGATTCATAATGAGTCAGGCTGTAAAGGGTCTTAAAGGTCTAGAACAAGTCTCCAAAAGGCTGACATATGTGAAAATTTTTCTCTTTCATGACAGCATTGTGAACAGCATGGCTGGAAAAGAGCAGTGTGTTCTGACCTGCTCGTTTGTAACAGCTTAATCATACTTTCTCTCTCTGTACTTTTCTTACAATTGACAATGATAATTTTCATTCCTTTCCTGTCTTTGGCCTTTTTGTTGTGGCTTGCAGCAGGAGCACTGCTTGTGCATAGTGCATCTTTGTTTTACTACAGGCTTGGTCAAAGACTTTCAGGAAATCATTTGATGCCTCTAGCTGTTTCCTGTTCTGCAAAAGAGTGAAAGTGCTATTGCATTGTAAAACTTGTGCAAGCTACTTGTGAGAAGCCAGTAGTACTAAATGCCTTTTGATTTCTAAAAAATCCCTGTGATACCACCAATCTGCTTTGTGCAATGCAGGTCATTAGTTACTTCTATGGGTAAACATGGTGTTGATTTGAGTTCCTGAGGATTTATGTAATATTGTATTTTTTCTCAATATACATAATTGTAATTTATATCTTATGTATCTTAAAAGAAATTGAGACACTTTATTCTTTTTCATCACATAGGGGGTATTAGTAGCTGCAGCTGTTTGCTGACAATGCAGCAAAAATGCTTTTTTCACGATTGGGGGCATAAGAAATTATTAGATTTTTTTTTCCCCATAACAGGAATTGAAGTCCATTTTAAAAGTGATTATTTTCTTTGTACTTCATGCATGAATTCTGTACTTTGAGGTTGGGGGTTTTTGTAATTTTGTTTCATGAATGCAAAGCGCAGCAGACTTGGGGTGGTAAAGGTAGGAAAGCTCTCCTGAATGCCTAGTAGGAGCATCACTTTGCTAGTGTGTGATATGAGAGCTCTTCTCAGCCTAATTCAGTAAGACTGAAATTACTGTATTTTAGCTGCTTTCCCAGAAACCATATTTTTAGTGGTTTCTAAATTTTACCTGCTATTCCAAATATGTTTGTTCTCATTCCATTAGTGCTATTTATGCTCAATTAATTTTTTTTCCATGGTGGTATTTATTTTAAATAATTCATTAAAGCAGTCTTGTTGCTCTTTAGTGTTCTCTTGTTCAAACTGCATAAATCTATTATATTTATTGCACTTTATCTTTCTTCATTGGAATTGAGGTGTGGTTTTCTACACAGGGAAATAACCATGTCTTTCAGTTGCCTGTCAGCATTCCTCTAGCACAGCATAAGCTTGCTGAGTTCTTTGAGAGACAGAGACTTTAAGTTCAGGAGAGCTGAGCAGCATCATGCCTGTAGAGGTAATTTTCTAGCTGCTTAATAAATTTATTTTATTTGGCAAGTTTTAGTTCCTGTTGTGTGTCATGCTCCGCTCAAAGGGAAATTAACCCTTCACTCATTTCTGTTGTTAGTTCTAGGAAAGCTGTCTCTGTCTGACTGCTGTGTTGGGGAAGCAGTGGCTGTGATGATGTGACATTGTCAGTTTTGTCAGATCTGGGTCATGTGGAGCAGGGTTCCTGTGCTTGCCTCGTGGTAGTTACTGGGTTTTGCCTGTGCAGCCCAAAATCAGGTCTGCCTTTGCTTCTGTGACTATTCCTGCATGCTCTTGATTAACTCACAGCCTGTGTCTGCACTCAGCCCTTGTTCAGTCTCATTATCAGTAAATAGTCCAAATCCTTGTCCCACTCTTATACTGACAGGCAGGTTTTCAAGTGGAATAGTAGTTTTTTGTTCCAGGGATTCCAAACATGATATTTTTCTGCACAAACATAACATTTATGTTTGTGCCCCATTTAAATTCTACCTTCCCTTTTCTACCCTACTCCCTTTACTGCTGAATGATTTTCAACTCCTATGTGCTCTCCAAGTAAAACTTCTAGAAATTTTTTAGAAGTGTCTCAGAGGCTGAAGAAATAACAATGATTTATTTACATACCTGTATTTTTCCCTGTAGATATTCTCTAAGCAGTGGATTCAAGACAAAGCAGTAAGTGTGGGACTGGACCATTCAGACAGACATGGATATGAAAGGCAGAAATAAATGGCGGAGGAGGAAGGGCCCCACCACCCACTTTTTGCTACAATATACCTGTTTATGTGACCAGTGTTTGTCAAAGATTGCATCTCTTCCATAGTGAATACCATTCACATAGTGAATATCTATTTTGGTTTTGTGCAATAGGATTTTTTAAAGCAGGCATTAAAAATTTACCTGTCAAGCAAACAGTTAAGCTTGCAAAAAGACTTAGGCACAATAGCTCTGCTGCATTGTCCTCTCTGAGTATCATTTTCTATTCTTAGGATATTTAGAATTTTTTGAAGATAGTGATTTTGGAAAAGCTGCCCAAGTTGCAGAGCTAAAGGAAGTGTATATTTCATAGAATTTTTAGTTCATTTATTTTCACTGCTCTGGTCTTTTCAGTAACTGGAGCATAAAGAATCATACTCTACCTTAATGCATCAGAGGGAATACTTTTAATTTATCTTCAGTTTGTCGAAAGGCAGTGATGAAAAATTGAAAGCCATTACTTTTTCTGGGGAATAAATCCTCACAAAATACTGTGAAGAAATCATTTGGGGTTTAGCTAGTCAAAATATTCTTGAATGAAGGAAGAACATCCTTCATCAAGAAGCTTACTTCTGGTTAAGGAATGTGTACTCCCTTTTTTCCTTGTATTTTTAAAGATTCTTAACCAGCTTGTACTCAGAAGTCCTAACAACCACAAAGTCTGTTTGGAGACAACTGTGAATGAAATGTCACATCTACTCATGCTGTGGTAAAAGCAAAACGTGATCAATAATCTTTTTCCTCCAGCTAGTGTTGAGTAATCCATAATTGTAAGTAATTTTTTAAGTTGCACTTTCTTCCTTTCAGACAGGAAAAAAACCAAATGAGCAGCGACTGTAGAATCATTACGTGATTTTTAGAGATATTTAAATTTCAGAACGGAGATATGTTTTAATGAAAATATCTCGGGACTTTCAAACTATTTAAATCTTTGTCCCATGATTGTAGTGTACATATATGTGTCATGATTACTGTTGGAGAAGTGCTTGTCTCTAACAAGCATGAGTTTTTTAGAAGCCCTAGAAAGAAAATACAAGAAAGCCTTCCCCAGTTTTAGTATACCACAGCAATCCCCAGCACAGCAAATATTCATGCTGCAAGGATTTGGGATGCGCTTTTCCTTGAACACCCTGCTGTATTTAGGCTTTAGAGCATTTTCAGGTATGTTCCATAACCAGTTACAATGCAAAACTGCCCTTAGAGACAAGTTTTGCATAATTTTGTACATTTGAAGATCCCTGGAATTATGGAATTCACCACCAAACCTACAGTTTGGAAAATGCCACTGGTTTGATGGCTCACTCATCTCCAGGAAGCAGGAGTTAGTTGCCTATAACCCTTTTCAGACCGTTTGGGCAGCAGAAAACTGCCTGCATCCCACTCAATTGTCTGCCTGGGGAATTAAGATGAGTTAAGATGTGTTTCCAGCAAGTTTTTCCTTTGAAACCCCATTATGACCATTAAGAAGGTTGGGATTGAATCATTAAACAGAGTATTGTCATTATGGTGTTTCTGAAGCACAGCAGTGTGTGCTTGTCAAGCATTCGTGATCCATCCTCATGAAGAAGAATTTTGGGGACAATGATTAATGATGCATTAGGATGAAATTGGACAGAAAGATTAAGTGTTTATAAAATAACTAAACAGTGACAAAGGAAAGCGTCTGACTGTTGATTAAAGGTATTTTCAAGTTCAGGGGAGCATGAAAGAGAATTAGTTGTTTAAAATATCAAGATATTTTACTGTGTGTTGGGAAGAGGACTGTGGGAATGGAATCAGCCTTCTATGAACCCTCATACAGAGACAAATATTTTTCTCTTGGTGTGTATTCTTAGTGTGTCAGCAGAAATGTTGTAGTTCTTTAGGGCAACTTTTATCCTTCCTCATTTCTCATCTAAAATAAGCCATTTTGCAGCTTGATCCTTGTGCATCTAGGATATAATATTTGTCTTTCTGCCTTTTAAGGTGGAAGCAGTGACAGAGTAGATTTAGCAGCAATGTATAATGATGATGTTTATCACACTACCATAATTTTCCATAGGTGAGAGGAAGGATAACGTATCATGGGTTCTGGTATATTTAAAAAAAAAGAATCAGCGCAGAGATGCCCATGCACAGAGAAATGGAGGAATTCTGCTGTGAGTTCTGTGAAGTTCTGTGGTATCTGAGTCAAAGTCATACG
This sequence comes from Leptocoma aspasia, assembly GCA_013399835.1. Lineage (NCBI taxonomy): Eukaryota > Metazoa > Chordata > Aves > Passeriformes > Nectariniidae > Leptocoma > Leptocoma aspasia. Next base: position 70,016 of record VXAX01000068.1, on the reverse strand, counting down.
GTGATTGAGTGACTGATAGTTCAACAAAGGAACAAGAACAGAAAGAGGAGATGGAAATTGGTCACTCTGGAACAATTGTTTGTAATTTAAACATTCAGGGTTTTGAATTTTTCCTCTCATTCAAGGCAAATCATTTATGATTGACAAAAGCAGAAATATCCCTTCATTGTCTGCATTATTACTGTCCCAGAAGGTTTATTAATCTTTTGGGATTCTCTGCAAATTGGTGCTTAAGCAGTTAAAACTCAAGGCAGTAACTGGCAAAATCTGATTCATCTGCTCTAGTTTTTTCCTGTTTACAATTTTGCAAGGCAGCCAGGGAGTTTCATGCAGCACTGCATATAACTGCAGAGCTCCCTCCCTGATTGCTTGTTACATTCTCCCAAGGGTGGTGGAAATCAGCAAAGGGAGGGATGGGGCTCTCTGCTTTTTCCAAGAGGTGGAATCAGTGCACTTGGTGAAAAGCAGGGATGGGAACACAATGAGCTGTCTTCTCTCTAACTGGAACTCAAGAAAAACAAAGAGCAGCTTTAAGAGAGGATAGAGGTTGTTTCTTTCATTTCTTAGTGTGGAGGTGTCCAGATAAAAACATATGTTTCCTGACTTCCCCACCATCTGTTCTAACCTTTATGTGCACTCCTTGTGTCTGTAGGGAATAGAAGTGCTAACTTCCAACCTAGGTACCTAGCAGCTCTGAATATGGTGTAAACTGACACCTTTCAACTTGAAACCTGGTTAGAGGAAATGAGGAGCCTTGGTGAAAAATGTTCCACCCTATTATAAGGGAAATGCTTTTGTTTTCATGGCTGGGGAGTTTTCCAGGCCTTCACCGTGAGCTTTTGGCAGGATAGTTAATGAGTAATTACTTACTGGTTTTCTTCAGTAAACTGCTGAGTTCATAAAAAAAATAATATGGTTTTGGGGATGTGAAGAAGGTGCACTTCAGTGTAACTGTTGGGACATCAGAGTCTGTGGTACAACAGTTATCCTGAAAGATCTGAAACCAGCAACTAAATTTCCTGGATTAGCAAAACTGACATAAATGTGAAAGTTCTTTCAGGCCAGAACACGATAGCATTTTGCATCGTCTTCAATTTATGTTTAGATTCAGTGACTGCTGATAAGCTCTGAAGAGCTGATGATTTGGAAACTAAAGGATTGCAGGAGGAAATGGGTGAATTATGAGAGGTTAGAGTGTTTATGTCATTTTAAATGGTCCAAAGTCTGATCTAGTTCTGTTATTTTGAAGGTCGAACACAATTTTTTCCAGCTGCCTTGGTGCATCGAGACATACGGCAAGACTTGAAGATGTGTTTGGCTTTTTTGGAAGATAGAAAATTTCTTTATTAATCATGAAGGATTGATTGCTTTGCATGGAACATCAGACATAACAGGTAGCGAGTCCAACCTGACTTTGCCTCCACCCCCTCCAATGACTGGATTATTTGATTCCCTTAAAAATATGAGAAAGCCTGGCACAGTTTATCAATAGTTCTTACAAAATGAAATTCTCTTTTTCATTACTCAGAGAAATTATGACATTTGACTTTATTTTCATAGCTGTACTGCTTGAATACTAAACATATATGCTCAAAATAATTTTTATGTACTTTATAGAAATAATTCATTTGTAAATGAAATTATAACTATATCCATCTTCTATGACAACTGAGTCTTTTGCAGCTGTTCAAAATGAGAATTGACACTAAAAGCCAAGTGTGATTTAAGGGATGTGACAAAACACTCCTGCAATAGTAAAGGACTGTGTATTTTAAGATGTGGCTAACCTAGACAAGTGCTTAGCTGCACAATTTTGATTTAACATGAGGAACTTAAAGGCATCTTCACAAAGTCAGTACCTGAGAGAAGTTATTTTGTATCTTGAATTCAACCAGCCCTTATTTTTGTACTTCTTATAAATATTCATGCTTTGTATGAGTATGAAATATCCATAATCCATATAGAAATTTATAAACTCAAGAGAAGAACAGATGAGTCTGAAAATGGAGCTTGAGCCCAGGAGTGCCCGTCCGGTGCCTACAATGGTAATCACAGTCGTGGGAAGGGAGGAGTCAGTCTTGGAGGACTCAGACTGGGTAATATCCAAGTTCTCAGCTGGTGGATTCTTCTCCTCAGTGTGTTTGGCTTCCAGAAAACACCTTCTTGGTACTGCTGAGAAATGGGGAATAAAACACATCCTTTTGTTCTACAGGCAAGCAATGAGTTTGGGTTGCTTTCCCTTGTATTTTTATAGATGTTTACTTTTGCACCTGAAATTCACCATTTCAGGTGAATTCAGGTGTTTCTTTGGGTTCCTCACACTTAAGTTCTCTTATTGGATATCGAATCTTGTGTTCTTTTATGGATTGGCTACATAATTTCCTCTGAGGTGTGCTCAAGCTTCAAGAGGGAGTCCAGTGCCTCTGATAGGGAAGAACAGGAGGAAAGAAAAGCTGCCTTTGCAATCTTTCTGTACTAAAAGCAGCACAGTTGTTGTTGGGTTGCTTGGATACCATACATAGTAAATGCGGTTGTACCTGAGCAGCTCATCTATCTTTGCTTGCTGGAACTTGGCAGTGCCTAAAGGATTCAATTATTTTTTGTACAAGTGTAAATTCAGGGTAACTCCTCTGAGGGCAGGAGTGTTACCTACTAAGAGAATCAAGACAAAGATGCCCTGCTGTGCTCAATTAACCTCTCTCTCCTTTTGGAGCTCCTCTGTCCACTGTAACCTATTTCTGTCTGTAGTCTCAGGGCCTGACTTTACCTCAGAGCAAGGTACTTTGCAGTTTTGAACTCAGTCTTGGTTTTTTATTTGTTCTCAAGTTTGTAACTTGCTTGCGCACTGCTTACAGAGAAAGCTCTGACCTTGAGAAATGAGAGAGAGGAGCGGCAGCAGGATAAGGAATCAAGGAATCAAAGAGCCTTAGATGATAGGAATCAGAGCAAACTCTTCAACCTAATCACTATAGCAAGAGATTTGAGGATGGGGTACCAATGAAAACTGAAGAAAGGTTTGGTTTCTCAAGAGGCTGCTTTGTAACTCACAAGATATTGAAGTTATGGTTAAAATCCAGTCTTTGAGTCTGAAAACAGGAAAGTCAAGTGAGTATTCACGTTGTATTTCCCTGCAGTTTAGAGTGAGAATGCCTAACCTACAGCCTGTGGGCCAAAGTTGGCCACCAGCCCAATTAATCTCGCAGAACATTTGCCACCCTTTTTCCCACAGGTTTTTAGATGTGAACATGAAATTGTTCCAGGATGTGATTCCTGCTGCCTTCTTTTCTGAGTCTTTCTGGACGCTTCCTTATTGCTTGACTCCAAGAACTCCTGGGATGACGTGACCACTGATCCACAGTTCTTGGAGACTTTTCCAGGCTTGGGCCCTGGAAAGAGTGCATTTCTGAAGTATAACTTTACTTTTTCTTGCTTTATTTTTGATGTAGGTGATAGCATTTGGACAAATTACCTGTACTATTTAAATTGGTGTTTGTTATGTAAAGATTATGCCCACCTATGGCATTTGTTTCAATTCCATTTTTTTTATGGTTACAATGTTTATGCCAGCCTAATTAAATGGTGTTTTCCTGCTGGAATGTTGCATCATTGGAGCCAAGTAATTAGACCGGGTGATGACCTGTAACATACAGTTCGTTTGGTTTTACACTTGTAGTTTGCTTTTGGGATGCAAAACTTCATTCCAGGTCTGTCAGCAGATGAAAACTTAAATGCAGTCAGTGAAAACTCCTGCATGTATGTGGGAGATGATGGGAAAGAGTCCTAAGGGTCTGCAGCCCTTTGTGGATAGGGCTTTGGAAAATGTTGAGCTGCTATAGTTTGTTTGATTTTACCTTTGCAAAAAAAGCTGGTGTTTCTTTCTTCCCACATTTCTATTCTTTTCCCTTCAAAATTAAACACTAATATTTTATTAAATGAAATCTAATTACTCTGGCTGAATGCATACCCTTTATTTTATTGAAAAGAATAAAAATTCTAAAAGAAAAGTAATTATGTGAGTAATGTAATTATGTGCCTTGTGAGTGGTGCTGCCTCTTTCAAAGCCTTGGCGCTCTTCCTATTGTATATTTTTTTTCCTCTAATTCTTCTTTTTGTCTCAGCTGGACTTGAGTCAAGACTGAAGGTAAAGGGAAAGGTCTGAGCAGATTCTGGGGCTGGCTTGTCAAGGTGCACAATAACCAGCACAGCTCAAACCTTCCTGCAGTCCCAAGGAGGAGGCCTAAAGAGCTCACGTGCGCTGCGATGGAGCCGTACTGCAAAGCAGATGCTCTGGCCCATCTGCTGTGTTTTTCTAGTGGCACAACACATTTGGCATGGGCTGCCTTGCACGGTGTGAAAGGCTCTCTCCTGTCCAGCCTGGAGTGAGCCAGCTGCAGTGCAGGGAGGGGATCATCGATCTTGTGCCGCGTGTGCTGCCTGTGCTCACCGTGTGAGGGGAGGTGGGTCAGCCCCTGTCCTCACAGGAGATTTCCGAAGGGCCAAACATTGATTCTTCTTTCTTCCTTATGCTTTCTCCATTAGCTAACACCTGGCTCTTGCTATCCCAGGCCCAGCCTTTTTGTACCAGGTGCAAGCTCCACAAGAGCCAGGCGGGTTCTGTGCATGGGCTCCTGTCTTGTTTGATTTGTAAAAAGAATGCCTGAAGGAAAGCAGGCTTCTCCTAAGCTAATGTGTGCCCACATCCATTCTGAGGAGTGCTTGTTGACAATTTTGACAGCATTTATTGCTTTTTATTCCATCTTAATATACAATATTATCAAATAGTGGTTTTCCCTGCTCAAGTTCTTTTTCAGAGTGGGAGAAAGGGACCACTGGTTTCAGTGAGGCATTTTCCAGCAGAAAGACGTGGGTAGTGGGGTATCCTACCTGGTAGGACCTTCAGTCTGAGAGAAATCTGAACATCAGTTTCAGTATACAAGTTTATTATATGCTTTCATTTTTAAATGAGACTTTCTTGCATAAAAATGAATGTGGCATATATAGGGTTCCCTGCTGGTTTTTTCAGTAGCATTAAGATGGCACAAGTTGATAACTTGGCTTATGTAGGAATACTGTTCAGCAAGGGATTACTCATATCTGATACTGGCATCAAGGTACCAGTGTCAGGATTTTTACCTGTCTTAAAAAGTGTTTTCATTCTAATAGGGATGTGATACTGCACTGGAAGGTTCTGTCTTAATCATTGAAATTGGTGAATCATTTCACTGGTTTTTAAGAAGATTCAGATGAGATCCTATCTTTACTGGTTTCAGATGCAATACCTTAACACAGAGGAAGGAGAAATCACTTTCCAGTCCATCACATTGTGCCTTAGAATTAAGAATGGAAAATGTCTAAGCTTGGACATTTCCCAAGAATTGGAAGGAAAATGTCTAAGCTTACAGTGCATGATGACCTGCCCTATACAGCTACATTATTTATGTTGTCTTTTATATAAGGTAGTGTAACTAGGGAAGTCACGTATATACAAGACTTTTTTTTTTCTAATAACTTTAATTTGTTTTTTTTTTTAATTTCTTACTTGTCTTCATTACAAATAAACATTGCATTTACATTATTTTTATTATTAAGGACTTTTAAAAGGAGAAATAGCAATGCTGATTTCAGTTTTGGTTTACCTAACATTATTTCTAGAAACTAAATAATCTTTAACCAAACTTTTCCTTGAGTAGGTAAGTGGTCACTTCAGATAAAGCAAAGAAATCAGCTAGTAAAAGGAATAGAAGTGAATTACTTTGGGATTTTTTTTCCTTAAAGTACCATTTTAAAAAATTACATACTCAAAAGCTTTCTAAGAATCATTAAATATTTAAAGTTAGCTCATTAGGAATAAAAGAAATATATAATTGGGGTCTTTAAATCCTTTCATCTTTTCTGATGTGAAGTTGAGTGTTTAATCATAGAAACCCTTGGATGTTTGTTGCTGATGCACCTGTCAGCTTTCTTTACCAGTGTAGAAAGCACAGTAAATAAGGCTAATTTTTCTTTTTAGGTTCTAGGCAAAAAGCTAAAATAGAAGAGAAGAATAGAGCAAAGGAGAGGAGGGCCAGCTCCACAAGGAATGAAAAGTCTTGTAAAATAGAGGGCTTGAAGGTGTCAGGAAGTGACCACCTGTGGCTGTATTCTCACAGCCAGAGAGAAAGTTTAGAGATAATAAGTGAGTCTGTGAAGAAGAAATGTAAACAATAGTTACGTTTAGACAGTGTCCTTGGAACTGCGTTAGCTGAAGCCACCAATGGAGTCAGATAAATTACCACAAGACCAATCAGCTAATGGCAACTATCAGTATTATAAAAGTACTGTGTTTCAAATAAACTTGCTCTTCATATTGTCACAGTTGGCTGGTGAGTTTCTGTCTCGCTCCTAGCTCGACTGAGACAACCACCCACCAGTCTGGATTGTGCTCAGGGTGGGCAATGGGCATCAAACACTGGCTGTTATTTTGACATGGAAGCTCTAAAGGATGCAAGGCTCTGTTGTAGGAAAGCTGTAACTTTTAGAGGCCTGCTGATGTGTAACCTTTACAAATGCACACCTCCCACTGGCTTCAGCAAGTCCCACACACCTGGCAGTCACAAGCTGCAGAAGTCCCCTCACCATGTCTGGGTGTGCCTTCCAGGTCTTGGCTTGCTCTGGTTTTGAGGCTTCAGCTGGTGCTCTCAGCAGGACCTGCTTTGTGCTGTGCTGCAGCAGCCTGGTGATTAACTCACTTACTCCAGTGTCACAGTGGATAGTTTTCCAATTAGGAGCTGACTGTTAAACAGTAAGTTAAATTGCTGCTCTGACCTTGCTGTGAAAAGCCACAGGGGTAGCCCTGACACAGCTTTGTGTGTCAGGATTTGTTTCTTCACAGTGAAAGGTATCAACACAAGTCTGTCAGAAGGGTGGAAACCAGGACCCAGCTATAGAGAATCTCTTTGCCTTTTCTACTGAAAGAATCTTAGTTTGTCCCCAACCTGCTGGTGAGAGTAAAAAGCAAATTTAAAAGGCAAGTGAAACAATTTCTTCCCTAGATACTGGTTTTCTCCTTGTCTTCTCTCTAGCAGAGACAGCTGAACAGACTCTCTGTGTATCTGCTTTCAAGCCTTCCCAGAAGTACTGCTATGTATTTTATTCAGTCTTCTCTATTTCCCTGCTTGAGGGTGGGGCTTTTTGTTTTGTTTTGTTTTGTTTTTATTTCCCATGCTAGTATTTTTTTTATCAGAAATACTGCTTCTATTTTTGGATAAGGTTTTTAAAATATATAGCTATATGATATGTAAAATATAGTCAAATCATATTGACAGCTAAGAAAAAGTTATACTGGAGGTTTTTGCTAGGTACCTAAGATAAAATCACAGTGGAGTGAGCTTTCAAGTGAAAGCTGACATAAAAGGGAAGCAAGCTCAGGAACTGCAATAACAGAAGAGAGTATTCAATGGAGAAAATTTTCATTTTGAAATTTTTCAAAGTTTAAATGTTTCAATTAGGGGAGATTTCTGTCTCTGTATGTTCCTGCAGCAGTGTCATAGGGCAGTGGCTAGAAGGATATGTACTGTTTGTAGAGAAATTTATTTAATCATTCTTCCAGCCAGACAACCTGACTTCTGTAGACATTTCCAGGAATCCTGAGTACAATTGCCTTTCATTTTCAGTGGATAACACTTTCAAGCAGGTCCTTGGAGCAGTCATTTCACAATGAGTCCTGTCAAGCCTAACACACGCACCTGTTTTTTCTGAAGCTGAAGTATACAGTCATGTGTGTTTAAACTTTGCTGCTCAGAACACCTTGATATGTGTGGTACAGGATGGGGGAAGGGCAATAAACAACAGCAAAAAAGCAAGAAAACAAGCCTAAAACTGCTTGGACTACACAAACTGCAGGAGAAAAGCTGGCATATGAAAATATTTCCCCATTACTGCTTGCTGAAGTAAACAGAGCAGCGGTGACAGAAATTGTATAGGTTTGTGTTCTTTCCTCATTATCTGCTCCTATTTCTGACGAGAACATCCTCAAACTGCATAGTAGGCAAAACCCCTGTTGTGTGCCAGGCACTTGGAGCTGCTAATGAATGCTGATATAGAAGAAGTGCTCCAGTAATTTTTTCATGTAAATGGGATCGACAGTAGGTCAGAGACAAGCATGAAAAGGAAGGCAGACATTTAAAGAGAATAATTTAGTGAGATAATTTGTATAATATTTTATTCCTTTCATACACTAAAAGAAAAGCCTCTGAAAAATATAAATGAGAGAGGAGACTGCAACAGTCTGTCTGGGAAAGCTGCAAGACTCTGTATAAGAAGGTGACATTTGAATCAATTAGATAACCATCACATGAGATAGCCAGGCTTTCAGCTGAGTTTCAGTGGACAAGAGCACTGCTTTGTCTGCCCCATTTCTTCCCCTGCCCTCCAAGCTAATATGTGAAAGAGAGGAAAATGAGGTTTTGGGCATGTCACTCTCACTCAAGGTTGCCACAGGAAGGTGATATGAATTGTGTACTATGAGCCCTGTCCTAAGTCAATAACTACTGGGATCCTTATCTAGTACAGATTACTCAGCCCCAGGGAGGTCATCATAACATCACTAAGAGTGGGCAGCTTTGTCCTGTCTAATGTTCACTGATGGATAGAACAGGTTTTTAACCTCTGGTTTTCATTCACTAGATGATTTCTGGGATCACCTGCACTGTAGCTTTGCTCCCCAGTGTGCAGCAACTGCAGGTGCTTGCTCTAAAGCAACCCAAAGGGTCCATCCCAGTACCAAAGGAAGGATATAGTTGGGTAAATCAGTTTTAAAGCCAAGTTTTTCTTCCCTTCTAATATTAATTATGCTGGAAAAAAAAAAGTCGTCATTTTTCTAAGAATTTGCTTTCTTAGCCCAATAGAGAAAGAAATATCATTGCAATATTATTTTAATATTTTGCAATATTTTGTGTTGGTATGTGTAATTGTACCTTTTTTTTCCTAAACAAAACCTGTGTGCTTTAAGCATTGCACAAAGTAGCTAATGGTTAGTATTTAATGCTTCAAAATAATACAAGTCTCCTTGAAAATGGGAAGGTGACTAGTTCTCTAATTGTGTCTCTACAAAATTCAAAGTTATTCTGATTAGATTTTTTTAATGATCAGAATAATTGCCTTTAGCTGCCTTATACTTAATGTCTATGTTCTGCATCAATATGCAGGTGAACTAAGTGCATAACTCCCTGATGCTTTGAAATGATTGCAGCCCTTAATGTTTAAGAGCCTGTTTCTGAGAGATACTGAGTGCCTTCGCTTTTGTTGAAGTGTGTGTTCAAAGAGCTTGGGGACTCTCAAGGAGCTGCCTTGGAATCTTACTGAACCAGAACCTGAAAACATTCAGAATAAGCCACAGAAGAAAGCAGTCAGGATATGACCTGTATGAGCCCTGCAGGGGCCAGTTTGTTATGGGTTCCATGAAATAAGTGCCTGAACAGAAAGATGAACTCAAATCAACCTGTGAACATTTGATTTCAAATTCTAGTCCCCCTGAGGAATGCAGCATTCGCCCCAGGAGAATGTTCTTTCTTCCCTTCTTCACAAACTTCCTCTCTCACTAAATGTTCCCTGATACCAGTTCCCTTTTTATCCTCATCATGCCTCAGTTTCTATGGAGACAGCCCTGAGGGACAGGTCAGTCCCTTAGGATCACAGAGACTTCACTCCAAACCCTTGTTTGGCCTGGTTGCACTGAGCTTTAACCCTGGGTTGCCAAAATCCAAGATGAAGGGCTGAGATCCCAAGGCTGTTTCAGCTATCCAGTGGATGTCGTGTTGAGTTTCCTGGTGGATGAAAATGAGCCTTCACTGAGTATGGAGCTAAATCTCAGTGTCCCATCCTGAGCTTCATCTGGAGCTGCCCTTTCTCTGGGTTGATACTTATTTGTGTGAAGTAGTAGAGTCCTGCCAGAAGAGAGAATAAGCCATGCAAGAGTAGTTAATAGGATGAGTGGATAATTACTGTGATATGCAAAACAGGTCTAGTTTTCCAGTCAGACTCAGCCAGAGCAATGTTAATTAGATACTGCATGATGCAGATGTATTGGTGGTCCTGGATTTAATATCTTATCAGGGCTAAGGAGCTATTTCCCCTAAAAATGTTATTAAAATCAATACCTTCATGAAATGCTTTCATTTCAACTCATCAGCTTTTTCTCATGGGAAAAAATGCTTTGTCAGACCACTGGCCATTAGCTCTGCTCATCAAGCTGAATTTGTAAGGCTTGTTTAGGGTTTGGAGCTTAATGAAGGTGATGGCTGGGTTGCTTAGGTTTTCACAGGACCAGCAGATTATTTTTTCTTATACTTGGTTCTGATGCTGAAACCATCAGGGTGCTGTAATAAATCAATGCTTTCTTTTCATTTTGTGCAACTCATGATTCCTTTCTCCTTGACCAAATAAAAGCCCTAGGTGTTTTTATAGGTTCTCTCATGACCAGCTAAAGTGATATTCACAATGGGGTGTGAATGCCATTCTCTTCTCTTATCTGTATCAGTAAAACCCCTTTGTTATGCTGCTATAAATGTGTGCAGGCTGAATAGCTGCCTTGACCACACAGTTAAAGGCTGTGTCTGCTGCATCTCCAAATGAATTGAAAGTTGGGAGAACATTTCTGGTAAAAATTCCGTATATATCTTTGCTATTTGTGTTGTGCTCACTTTTGGCTAGTTCTGAAGCCAGGACTTTGACCAGTTGTATATTCTGATATTCTGGGGGTAACCATGTCAGCCAGTTCTCAGGAACAAGGTCCAGGAAGTCAGCTGTGGGATGGACATGCATTGAGAAGCTGAAAACAGAAACTCCCAATGCTTATGGAGACCTAACTACTGCAGACTCTCCTTTGTAGCATGAGCAGAATTACCAAAACATGTATTTTTTTACAGTTCCTCAGAGCACATACTGGAGAAGACCTAAAATCAGCTGTCTTTATTACAGTGTCACCTACTGAGTGTCTTAAAAGACCCTGTAAAACCAAAATGTCTCAGGTTATAAAAGAGCACAGCTTTAGTGATATCAAGAGATTTCTAGTGATTTATGAGGGCTGCAATCTGGTACTCCCTTAAAAAAAAAAAAGTGGGAAAAAATTCCTCTATGGCAGATAGCAGCTTGTTCTGTCCTCTAATGAATTACACAGTGAGCAAGACAGATGAAACACTTAGATATTGTTGAAATTACAATTGTTATAATTGAGTGGGGTATGGTGCTATAGAAGCCTAATTTTATAGAATCTTTTTCTAATCTTGGAGTATAGATTAATGCAAAAGAGAAACAAAACAGACCACAAATCCACAAACATCTTTATCTATTTGCAGTTATCAAAAGTAGCTTTTTCAAAGAGCGTTAAAGGTCTTGAACAGAAATCTAAAATTGTTGTTCCTGAATTACGGGGTTTTGTGTTGGTGGGTTTTTTCATTAAAAAAGCTGAAGAAGCATGCACAGAAATGAATAAGAAACTTCTCATAAATAACTGAGTTCTATCTGTTAATAATGAATGAGAGCTGAAACTAGGTTGCATCTGTGTTATGCAGATGGGATGTTTTAGCCATTTTTATTAAAAGTCAAAACGTGTGAATTACAAATATATGCAGAGACAATCTCACAAAGGATATTAAAATCCTTTGAATGTTTCTGGCATAAGAAAACTTTCTAAAAACCCTGCTTTCTCCCTGAGTTATAATGACAGTTGAACTTTAAAGTAATGGATATCTGAGTGAATGATCTGGTATTGCATTCAGAGAAAGTGAATAGGCGAATAAGAGGTGAATAGGAGAGGGTGATTATTTACTATTTCTCACAAAATTGAAGACAAAGTAATGAACAATGATACAACAGTATCAGATTTAACTGCTCAAGGAAAGTGCTTCTTATGCACACCAGGTAATTAAATCTTGGAGCTTGTCGCCATAGTAGAGACAAGATATAATGAGTTTAAAAGAAAAAAATAAATTAGCAGTTGGTAGCCTTCAATTATGATAGTGCAGAGCAGAAATCTCCTTTCCAGTGGATGGCAAAACCTCTGAAAACAGGAAAAGGCCACACTTTGATTGTACTGGGTTCTTGTGCTCTATTTGTAGTCTGCACGTTGCAGCTCTTGGAGGCAGGATGTTGAATTTGAAGAACCTTCAGTCTTATAATCCATAAGAACTTATTTAAAGTATCCTGGGACCTGGATATTGGAGAAAATTTTTCAGTCTGTGTTTAAGAATGATCCTGTATTTGTCTGTGCAATGCGTGTGGAGATAGAGCATTCCCATGAACAGGTGCAAAGCCTATAGAAAGGGAAAAAGGTGTTTCAGTGCTTGCACCTCATGCAGTCCCTGAGGGCACCTGGGCTGTGTCTCAGCTTTGTGATGGGAGCAGAACAAGTGGTGGTTCTTCTGCACAACTGTTTTTGCTGCTGCAGAAACCCCATGTGCATAGGCAGAGTTGGTGGTGATGCCCTGTTAGTTTCCAAATATTCAGAGGACAAGAATGCGGTGTGAGACAGCCTGGCCACATGTCCAGGAGCCAGGACTGTTCAACTACTGTGAAGTGCTTCTCCTCAATGTTGTTTTAATCTCACTGTACAGCAGAGGCAGCTTGGCACAGAGGGAAGACAAAGACTGGCTCTGTTTGTGACTGCTGCTCCCTTGCTGAATGAATTTGAGTAACTCAGCTTGGCACTTCCAATTTTTCTCCTTGCTTTTCCTGCTTTGACTATTCAGGGTAAGCAAGATTTGTTAATTCCCTGTCTGGAAGACACAAGCTTGTATTAAGAAGGCTCTTTTCTTTTTAACTTGCAACACAGTTCAGTAGCTTGGTCTTGATACAATGGCCAGTGTGCTGGGTGACCTGTGTTCAGTAACTTCCATCTGAAAAACACCACCTGGGTCTGCACTTACACAGGGGACTCTTTAGGACTGAGTCACTTTTTCCTCTACATTTTTGTGCAGTAACTCATGGCTGTGTCCTGTATGCACTACTGCTTATGCATAATAAATAATAAAAATTAAGAATAATTGATATTTTTAAAGGGAAAGCCAGTGTCTTGTCCTACTATCCAGTTTTCTTATTCTTAGCCCAGTCAGCAGCTGTCCTACAATACACTAACTTCATCATCTTCTTTCTATTGGGCTTTGTGAAAGCTTTACTAAATTTTAATTCCAAGAATTAGACTAATTGCAAATGTAGAGCTCTCTGTGGAATTGTAATATATTTAATCTTAACAGCTAATGCAGAAGATAGCAATGCTATAAATGCTATTTTTAGGCACATGGCCTAAAGTTCTATAAATTTTTAGAGATGTTATCAAACAGCAGTGGAATTTTACAAGTGACACTAGTGGATATGTTCATTTCCCAGCATATTTGTAGGACTCAGTCTGACAACTGCTCAAAGTATCTGGCTTCAGCAGCCATTTAATTTTTCTCCTCTCTTACCCTGGCTCTTCCTGGTTTTGAGGATGGTGTCAGGGATTTCAGTCTCTCTGTATTATCTTTTCTACTTCACAAGCAGTGGGAAATGTATCGTTTTCCCTACTTTACTAATGGGAAATACTTAGCTGAGATGTTTACATCATGAGCTCAAGCCCAAAGCAGAGCCCACTACTCACTGTTATTGCTAACCTTGTGATCAGGTTGTTGTATGTAGATGTAAGGTAGAGGATCCCCATCTTTCCTGACCCTGATTTCATGCCCTAGTTTAGGGTTGCACATGTCCCTGGTCTGCAGCAGAACACTGTAATGTTACACTTCATTTTTTCTTGCTGTTTTTGGGGACCACAACAATGCACCTCCCTACAAGTGAATGGGGGTGAATTTAGACTCCAATAGTGGCTCATAGATTAGGGAAGCAACCACATTGCCGTGAGGGAAATTCTTTTGTAACTAATTTTGGTGCTTCATCAGTCTTTTAAGGGCCAGAAGTAGTTCTGGCTTTTAAAATCCTAAGCCTTGAAGGTTTGGGGGATTTATTGTTGTTTAAACTGAACCCAGGTGCAAAACTGAATATGCAAATGAATGCCCTAAATCTGCACAACCTTGAAGTTTTAATATGAGACTACAAATTTTCATTTTCAGCTGTTTTTTGATTTGCTGTTTCCTAGGAGTAGCAGAAATTGCAGCATTTTCTAGAGATTAGAAAGGAAAACTTCTGTAGTGGTTTTTTGGTTTTTTTTTTAAGAGGAATGTCTTTACTGCACTCTTTACTGATCTGAGGGGGTCAGCCTGCAACCAGCATGACTTTTTAACTCTCCTCTTGTTTGAACTAAAGTAGTTTTTAAATTGTGCCTGTGCTTTAAAGCACCAAAACAATGTTCTTAGTAATGCTATGCAAACCAAGACCCAAGGTAGTTGTGGCTTAGAGAGTATGGGATCTTGGCTGACAGAAATGGGTAGCAAAATAAGCATTAACTTTCTCCAGGACAGACTTGATTTTGTCTCTTTTATATATATAGATATGTTATGGTGGACCACTAAGTATTTGAAAACAATCAGTGTAGTTGTTCCTCTTAGGCTGTGACTGAAAACAAATAGGACTGTTGTTTATTGGTGCTTATTTAAATTTTTTGATCTCAGTATCTTCAAATATAGTAACTTTTTCTTGTCTGAAAGCTGAATATATAATTATTGTTCCTAATGAAGTATGACAGAATTACCAGAAGAGTTTATATTTTCAAAATTTGTAGCTCATGTAGAATCTCCTTTGAAGAGCTGTTGCATATACCAGGGTATACATGGTTTAGGCACCTTTCAGGCTTTTCCTGGCTTCTTAAGGCTAGGAAATAGCTTTTGTGATGTAAGGTATCATACCCTCTCCTGTTATGGCATGCTGTCGGTGACTATGCATGGCTACTGTCATTGCCAGCACAGTAAATTGGGTCCATGGTGGATGATTTTGCTATTAGTGCGTGAATGTGCACACCCACATTTATTCAGGTGCTTTGCACATGCCCATGGATGTATACACACAGAGAGAAACCACGGTGTTTGTCACCATGAAGTGTTTCTTAACACATGACAAACAAGTGAGGTTATTGTTGCTATAAATCTGCAGAATCAATCTATACTATTACTGTTTATTGCTATAAAGTTCCATTAACTATGTTTTTGTTATAAATCTTCTTGTGATTTTTTTCAAGTGCTTCCATTGTGTGTTTTAAGAGATAATAATGTAATCTTCACACCATACTAAACTTTCCCAGGGTATTTCTTCAGAAAAAGCTGTTATTAGAAGACTTTTATGATGTTAATTTCTTTTCTGCCTCAAAAAAAAATCTGACACTTAAGACAACAATCAAGAACTTCAAACTGTAATTCATGAGTCATGTTCAAATCCTGTTAGTTCCCCTAATATAACTGATTGACTGATTTGAAGTTTCTCACATTTTCCATTTAATTATATGTGATACCAGAAAGTTTTGTTGTGGAAAAGCCAATAATTTTGGGCTACATTCAGGAAAAAATATACTCTACCCTATTTCATAATCCAATAGATCTTTGAATTAATCCCAGCTATGG
>VXAX01000068.1:0-54431 GCA_013399835.1 Leptocoma aspasia | reverse complement strand
TTGAATACTAACAATCAGCAAATCTTGTAGAAATCCTTTTGCGGTGATAAGGATTTGGTTGAAGCCTCTTTGGTAAGAATGAACATGTAAAATTGAGATATCAGAGTATCTCCTCAGATATCTTAATGCTCCCTTTTTCCACATGGAAGACCATAATGTCCTGCTCTTGTGCCACCATAACAAAACTTCTGTATTTTGAGATATCCTCTAAAGTGATAAAGCTGCAGAGCTATAAAAGAAGTTCTTGCCCCATGTCCCAGTTTACTGACATTTCACCTGTCCTATTAGAGGTCAGGATTTTCAGGTGAGTCACACAATCAAAACAAAGCAAAACCAGAAGCATTTTCAAAAATGTTTGTGTAACTTGTTTGCTGCAGGTTTGAGAGTGGGAATGAGCAGATGGAAGCAGAGGAATGCCCGAGGTGGCTTTTCAACTGGATGTTGACAAATTGGGACCACACACCCATGGCATTGTGATGGTCACCAAGTGAGCTGAGGCTTCTGCTAATGCTCATGGTACCTTCAAAGCAATGGCAAATTCCTTTGTTGTGTTTTGTTTGAGAGCCTGATTGGACAAACGCTGGAGCCTTTGCCTCTGGATCTGTTTTTGCATTTCTGAACAAAATGCAGCACTACTGATGTCAGTGGATTTAACCTCAGTGGATTTATTTATTGGATGGTAATAAAAATTCCTGCCATATAAGGTAACTGTAACATTATTTAAACTAAATATGTCATGAACATATGATGACAACTGAAAGAAAAAAAGCCAAAGGAGCATTGTGTTGATGCAACATGTGGAACTTTAAAATGCTACTATTTTGAGGTTGGGTTAAAGTGAAAGGAAACACCCTTCGTCCTTTTGGGTTTCAATATATTTGAACATAGAGGGATACATATTTTATGTTGC
This sequence comes from Leptocoma aspasia, assembly GCA_013399835.1. Taxonomy (NCBI): domain Eukaryota; kingdom Metazoa; phylum Chordata; class Aves; order Passeriformes; family Nectariniidae; genus Leptocoma; species Leptocoma aspasia. The sequence continues at coordinate 53,521 of VXAX01000068.1, read as the reverse complement.
TAGATTATGCACAGTCTTCTATAAGCATTTTTGCACCACTCCATCATTTTGATGATGAACATGTGTGCATGTGACTTCATTCTGTGCCATATTGTTTGCTGGTAGAAAATGTCAGATTGATTAATGGTGCTTTTTAACAAAAAGGAATATTACGGCTATTCTGACTGTCTTCTTTGAATGACTGCATAACATATTTTGCCCCATTATCCAGCTTATTGTTATTTTTTTATAGGCACAGCATGCCTTTTAGAAAAACTTAAAGATCTCAAGGGATCAGAAACAACATCCAGTGCATCCTTGGATAAGAGATCCATAAGTTTAGCCTACCTCACTGTCCTTCTTTGAAATGGCTTTTCACTTTATAGGCCTTACCTTTGTTAGATTAAATGACAAACATGGCAGACTTTGGCTGCGTTTTTTCAGTTTTAAAACACTTTCAGTAAAAACAATTCAAATTACAAAAATTCCCGAATGCAAAGTAAGAAAAATTAAAAGTCTGAAACTCTTCTTCAGTGAATGTTTGTTTAACCCAATGGAGAATTACTACAATTCCCAAATTTTCCATAATTTGTTTTCATTTCCTGCTTTATTGTATGGCAATATTCACGGTAGCTGTTAGATATCTAGTAGCTCAGTGAAAATGAGATTTTCATGTTTCTCTGGTGACAACTGATTTGTGCTTGGGACCATAAAAATATTTTTTTATGAGGGCATAGATGAATCAGACATATGGCATTGGTAAAAAATCACAGCCAGGGTTGCCAGAGATGTTTTTTTGGTTTTTTTCTATGTTCCACAGAAAAAAGCTGCTTTCCTCAAACAATGGATGTGGAACCATATGAAATGAGGAAATACATAAATCTCTGTATTTTGTGTTTCTATTTTGCAGCATTGGTTCTGCCTAGAGTCATTCCTAAGCAATCTTTGCTTGCTCCCTTCTGCTGCTTTACTAGGTTTGTGCATTGCGTCAAATATCCTGATCCCACTGAAGATTTTTCCATTTATTTAATGAAATTTTCATGGGTAGACCCAAAGAAGTTTATTGTAATTATTAGTGCAAAGTATATGCATGGCCAGAATCAGGAAATCCAAGTCATGGTAACTGACGAGGAGCAAACAATCCTTCCCTTTTGGTCAATACAACTCCTGCAGGGATCAACCTGAGCTCAAGCTCTGAACTGGGGCACTTGTGGGCTTGAATATAATTGTGGTTAAGTTCCTTGATGGCAGAAGTGGTCACTTCTAAAGGCTAGGATCACTTCTGCCAGTCTCTATTATCAAACAAGTATTTGGGGAAGGAAAAAAAGCTTTGGCTGCTTTGAAAAGTCACAAAGCAAAAAATGTCAAAACAACATGGCTGAAGTGCACTTTAATGAATGTGAATAATACAAAATTTATTTCTGTAGACAGGCTTTTCAGCTGAATAGTCTCTTCAGTCTACTGTGTTTCATTTTGTTAGCTTATCACTGACATTTTACCCAATCCTTCCCAGGGTCCATCTGGTGGTCCATCTGTCCTCAGCATCTACAGTTCACTGTGTGACAAATGACGTATACACTATTAAAGAATAACAATTAGCTGCAACATTAAACATAAAGGTTACACAAATCGCATACTTCTGTTAACAAACAGTGTCACACTAAGGCATGAAGAATTTAGCAAGTCAGACAGAAAAAGTGTACTTTATATCACAGAGCAAAACATATTTAGGTCAAATTATTTGCTGTGATTTTTTTTTCCTACCCCTCGGGTCTTCTGAATAACAGATGTTGGCTGTACAGTGTTTTGATTATGCAGAACCTTTTTAAGGCAGTAATGTTCACTATAAAGGTCAGATTTACATGCAAAGCAAAATAGTAAAATTATTCATCAACCAAACATTTGTCATTCACCATGCATTACTTCAGGCTAATCACCTTGAAGCAGGGAAATTATAGGACCCTTCTCATTTAAAAAAGCATAGCAAATTTCCAGTACAGCTGCAGTGTGAGCTTAATACTTGTTCTACCTGCTCTGGCTCAAAATAATCTCTCCCCTGACACAAGGAGGTTGTGTATGGACTGTGTCAAATTACCTGAGACCAAAAGGGGAAAGAATTAACAACTGAACTGGGTTCATTTGACTCCTAAATCTTTCTCCAAAGTATGTCTATATACCTATGCACAGAGAGGAAGTCTGCAGTATTCCATCTACCAGCCAAGTGATGGAAAAATTGCCCAGGCTTCCAGCAAAAGGTAGTGCTAGAAGAATGTTGACATAAGGTTAAAAAAGAAAAACTGGTAAAAGTGGCAGGGGAACCTTTTAAAACAACAGTGACCTTGCATTGGCATGGTTCACTAGTTCAGCAAATCTCTTCCAGTCATTTCATGCCAAAAAGTGGCATCCATCCAAATTCCTTGCATGCTAATGTTGCATTCTGATAGGTGCAGCTTTCCCACCTGTTGGCTCCCTTTAAAGAACCTTGAATGCTTAATGAGTGCTTCTGAACTGGTAAAATGTGGCTGGACTTTGCAAGTATAGCCACACTGTAATAGATCTTGGGAAGCAGGTTAAGAGAACAAATCAAATCCATACTCTTGCAGAGTTTGGAGTGTTTTATTATATTTTTAAAACCCTTTTTTTTTTTTTTTTAACTGATTCAGGACCCCACAACGTATTGGAAAAGAGAAGTGGTCTTGGAATTTGAGATTTTCTTTTCTCCTGAGTCATTAGTTCTGGCCCCTTTCTTTTCTGGAGGCACAAAGGCTCAGCTACTGCCCTCTTTGTTTCTTTCTTCCCCTCTCCTGTAGCTCACCTCATCACCATCTTCTTTGTTAAACTTCATCTGGGTGCATGAGCTGATGACAGGCAGAAACAGTGCATGGAGCTACTTATATTTAAGTACTCACTTCTCTGTTCTTAAAATTATTTCCTGATGGGAAAGAAGGGTGCATCCCACCCTAAATCCTAGGCAGAAAAGAGTATTAACCTGAGTTTTCAAAGACTGAGTTGCTGATGTTGTTACTCAGAAGAAATATATTTAAAGCCCCTACTCTTTTCTGATTTATCCTATGCTCTGTAAGAGGGACTGTTTGTGCCCTGCTAAATGCATGAACAGTTGTAGACACTAACTCATGTTTGTCAGTGGAACTGTGTGTTACCAGTGTAGCACACAGGTTTTTTGCCCTTTCAGGGCTTGGCAAACTACCTTGGAATATGTGGCTATTGCTTCACCCAAACTGTTGTGGTGAATTAATATGCTCATGGGGAGGCACGGATATGACCCTACAGAGATATGGAGCACATGCAGGATTTCAGGGCTGTGTTGGGAAGCACAAGGTCATACATATTAGAGGAAGGACTGTGAAGGACAGAATTTAGGAAGAATGTGGAGGAGGATTACAATTAATACATTTAGTCCATGTCAGAGTGGTACCAGCCCCTGCTGTGTTGGACCCTCAACTTGGTGACTGTTCACCTGCAGACCAGAGCTCTGGGTAGGAGTCAATGAAGGAAGTCCTTGGCTCTGACAAGGAATGGATGGTCAGTTTGAAGGCCAGAAATTAGTTGTGGGATGAGCTACAATTTTGTGTGGGGAGTGACAAGGTTTTTATTAAAAATGGGGGAAAGTGGATGAGCAGAAGGGTGAAAAAATTTCCTAGTGATGCAAAGTTAAGTTAATCAAATGTAGGGATTGAGGGAATCTTAAAGAATGCTAATGGCTCTGTCAAGGTGATAGTGATTTAAAATCAGCACTGATAGACACAAAACTACATGAATTATTGACAAATTTCACACTGTTTTTGTGGCAGAAGCTTACCAAAACTTCCTTTTGTGCTGCAAAATCTCCTACAATTGCAATGCATGTTGTTCATGGGGTACAAGTGACAAGGAACATGTGCTCCATAGTAAATGCTGTTAAGACTTTTGCCAAATGACAGCTATTCCAGTAGTGAACTTCATTATGTTCAAATTTTTCCATTCTCTTTCCTGTCCTACAGTATTGGAGGAAAGTAAAATTGACAGTCTCCTTCAGAGATGGCCTCACCTGGTGCATGAAATGATCTTAGATGCTTTCTGCATCTTAAAATGTGTAAGCACTCTTGAATTCTTCAGGAAGAAAGACCTTCTCCAAAGGCAAGGTAAAGGAGTAATATAGTCCTCCAGACTGTGGCAAAACATCATAATTATGTTTAATAATTCTTAATAGTAATAATATATTATAGTTATAATATAGTTATTTTAAATACCACGTTGAAATATTAAAAGAACAGGTGTAGTTTTTAGGATTTACCAAGGTCACACATTTCTATCCAAAAAATGTAAAATTGATTGCTAGTTCCAACAAAACTATTAAAAGCATCATACTTTTAAGCATGTAGTGAATTACATGGCTGTAAAAGTACTGGAGAAATTCTTATTTATTTGGTTTTTACAGTCAATAGTTGACATAGCATTTGTTTTCCCTTTGTTGATTTTTTTTAACAACCTAATGTAGAGTGCCTAAATGTTGCACTTAATTTGTTTTTCTGCTTGAATGGCAAATGCCAATTTGTCTGGAGGCAACAATTTCTCTTACTATCAGCTAGTATTCCTCTCTCAGCAACAAAGGCAGAATATTTTTGAAAGAAAATATGTAGTAACATTAAGAAAAATTACCACCCTTAAGAAAGAAGTTTTAGAATAAAACTTGACAGTGTCAAAATTGCTGTAATAGCTTCTGTATCTATTTGAGAAAATGATGATCGGACCTTAAATTTATGAATGAGATTTTGTTGTTCTTTCAGAAAAGAGAGAGCATCTTCTAGCATTGTTTTCAGTCTGCAGTACTAAAAGGAAAGTGCATTAATACTTCCTAAGGGTGCTGTTGGAGAGGAACATAGCTCAAGTGCAGAATGGCCACGTTGGCTGTGCTGCTCAGCCCCATGAACTTTGTGTGGTTCAGCAAGAGCAAGAAACAAGTGTCACTGTGACTGCACATCAACCCTCTCCATTGCCACACAAAATCCACATCAACTCTGCTTGCCTGTGTCTGGGATGGGAATTCAGGTGCTGGGGCGTTGTGAAGCTGCACTGCATGGTCAGAGGGCAGGGCTGGAGCAGAGCAGCTTCAGCTGCCCCTCCCCAGCCCCACTGCTTCGGGTAGTGCTGGACTGTAAAAAGATGTTCAGAATTTGCATCAGATTCCCATAAATCTAAGTCATCCAAGCCTCCTTCAAAACTAACCATTGCAGAGCTGTCAGGCTTTTGTTCCACTTTATGAATGCCCTTGATAAGAAGGTTAGGCTGTATGATTGGGTTTTGTTTTTTCTTTGTTGCCTGTAAAGGTGCCCAACTGATAATCTTAGAGAATAAAATCCCATTTTCAGTCACAAAGCAGATAACTGCCTGTGAAGTGACAGTGCAGGTCTCAGTTCTGACCTGTAAGGAGATGCAGGAATATGAAAGACTGTACAATTTTCAGTTCATACTTATTCAGACCTGACTGGCATCCAAGACATTAAGTGCATCTGGCAACGATGTCATGTTACAGACAACCTGCCCTTCTTGAGATAGACTGAAATTTCTATGTGTGTTTTTGCCACTGACAGAACATTTCTGGGATATCGTGAAACTTTTAAATTTGCACTTGTTTTTTTATTTGATCATAGGCTCTTTTTTTCCCCATGGAAATAAGATTTATTTCATTAGAAAGTACGATTTTGGAGCTATATAATAATTTTTAATAGTTTGAAATGCATCTCTGTAAGGTTGAATGCTTCAAATTAATAATGTCAGAATATAAAGTTATGGAACTTCCAACAAAACTGTATTTTCTAAGGAGGAAAGTAGAAGCACTTTCGGTTTGTGGGCTATTTTTGCTACAACTATCTACTTAGAAAACTCTTCAGCAGTGAGGGGTGTTCACCATGTCAGTGCTCTGGTGCTGAGTAGAGAGGCAAGTCCAGACTCATGTTAAAGGAGTGACTGTTCCCGGCAATTGCTGATCTGAGATAGACCCAAACTGACAAAATAAAGACAAAATGCTATGGGCTGTGATGTTGCTTAGTATTGTCCACTGAATTGCAAGCTGGGCAACAGAGTACCAATTTTCCTTCCAATTCCTAGACCTTCTATTTCAACATTCTGCTCCATCCTGATGACACTTATTCCTCTAATTTACAAAGGTGCTGATTTCCCTTAAGGGTTTAAACAGATTCTGTACTGTTGTAGACAGAGTGTGGCCAATATTTCCCTATATTTTATATGGCCTTATGGTTCAGGTTTTCTTACTAAACTCAGATGTTTGATGCAGATTCAACACTTCATTTCACAGAGCTTGTTGCCACAGAAGAGTTTTCTTTGTTGCCTCTATAAGGCAAGTCTTATATGCAGTAATCAGGTAGAAATATTGACAATCTCTGTGGTTGCAGCAAAAGCCTTGGGTAACAAGCAGCTATAGAACGTGAAATATACTTAACAATCCTATTTAAACAAAAAAAGATCTCTCAGTGAAGGACTCTGTATACAGTCTGGATACAAGTATTACTGTTTAAAACAGTCCTGAAAACAGTTCATTTATTCTATTCCTAAATACTTCTAGTCATTTGAAAGCTTTTTCCTTGCTGTCAGTTGATCCTGTCACTTAGCCAATTTCAGGACGATATTTTCCTGGATCAGCTTTGACAACATGTGCAAGGAATTTTTCAAAGTAACAATACTAAATAAATAATGTGGGGATTGGTCATTCTTTCATGCTCAGCTCTATCTGCCTCTCCTTTCTAATCACATCAAAAGGTTGTCTAGGGGTCTTGCTTTGTAATATTGCCAATAGTAAGCCTGGGACTCCAAAAGTGGGCATGAAGCTCCCACTAGGATGTGCATGGCATTGCATTTGGCAGAGCTGACTGGCTGCAGTGCACAGTGATTCGTGAGCAAAGCCTCCAGGTCACATTATTTGTTTCCTGCAAATATTCAGCACTGGCCTGACACCTGAGGAAGTGCTCAGAAATCCCTTTCAGTCCATAAGCAGGAAAGCCATCTTACTTCTTTTTCCTTGCTTGCATTCTGTCTTTGACCTTACTACAGCATTGATTTGCTCCTTTTCTTAGTAAAAACAACTAGAAGATCTGACCTCAATTTCCCAGGATTCTGTGTTTGTCAGCAGGGAGTTACCATCATTATAAGGGGGAAAAGCTGTGTTTCTCTAACTGTTTGCTTCAAGCTCAGTAGCCAGGCTCCATCGCAACAAGGGCACGGGTTTTTGCTGTGTGTTTGTGTACAGGGTAACAGTGGAGTCCCCATCGAGGGCTGGAGCTCTTAGATGTTATTGTAACAGAAATAATGTGAGAAATAATAGCTGTGCTGGCAGGGAGGCAAATCAGAGATTGTCAGGGAATCTTCCCTCAGCCCAGGTCCCTTTTTGAATGTGCAGGTAAGCTAGCTGTGCAAATTAGCTTGTCCAGCTTATGGTACACAGGGAACAACATGGATTTAGCCAGGTTTTGCCCATGAATGTTACTGTGTGATGGGGTAGTTCCTGTGGCCTTCATGGACACTGACTAAAGCTGCTGTGTGTGTGGTACAGTCACATTTGGAAGTGAATTCAGAACAAAGCCAAGGTGTAATGGCTTTACAAATCTGTCCTGATGGTGTCAAGAATGCTGGGGTATTGTGAATGCCATCCTAGGTGAATTGTATGTAGAACAGAGAACGCTGCACACTTGAGAAAAAATCTTGAACGGAAAAATATTCTATTGAATGACTAATATGTCAGCAGCAGTCTCTGTTTAAAGGCAGAGCAAATAGATACCCTAGACCTCATAGATGCTTTGAGATTTTCTGTCCTGGCAGAAGGGAAGGGTTTTGGAGAGCACAGACTCTGCTTAGAGACTTCTCAAACAAATGGTCTCCTATTTCCTTGTCCTTGCAGAGTAGATAGCCAGAAGATCACTTTTTCATGATTTTACACGCTTACTTATATGATGAAAGATGTTGAAGTGTTGCGATTTCCATGTATAAAGAGAAAAACAAAAATACTTTTGCATCAAAGTGAAACTTAATTTCCTAGAAACAGACATTGTCATCTAGGGGGAGTAGAACAGAAGTGTCTAAAACAAATTTTGCAGCTTCACTTTGTGCCTCAGAGCTTTGGCTGTTTGTCTGGTGGGCCAAGAAGAAGCTCAGAGTTCAGTGGATTTTGATGAGACTGATTCAGCCACAGCTTTTAAGGCCCTGGCACTTCTCAGCCTGTGAGAAGCTGAACTAGCAAGAAATTGAGGTTTGAAAAGTCAACAAAATTACACTGCTCAAACCTCCATTTTTAAAAAGAAGAATGTTCCATCAGAAAATTCATAAGTATGCTTTGGGGAAGGGGTGGAGTGATAAGAAGTTTACTGTTTTCCTCTTGCTTTCAAAAGCAGCAGGCCAGAAAGATGTTCTCATTATACGAGCAGGGGCTGAGTCATGGGGAATGGGATCAAGAAAATTAGTTTAAAAGGGAGTGGTGGAGGTTGTCAGTGGGGTGAACTTACAGATGTAATTTGTCTCTTCCACGTGGCTGCCTGTTTCTGGGTTGAGATGGAAAGGTCTCTGGAGCACAGGGTTCTTTTCTCCTGTGAATGTCCAGCCCTCAGTAGTACAGAGCCCTGTTTTGACAGCAGGCTCAGGGAAGGCTCTGCCAGCACCCAGCTGAACCCCTCCAAGAGCCTGGAGGAGTCCTAGTGAAAGTGGGCTTAGGATGAAAACTACCAGTTACAACCCTGGTTGTGGTAGTAGATTTATTTGCTTCATGCAAATTTGTGCATTACATTTGGATATAAGGACTTTTTAAAACTGCTTGGAAATTTTTTTCTTTCATTAGTTCAGTGATTTAGAGGCCCAGTGGTTTGCAAGTTAAATTATAACCCATGCAATGTAATGCAAAGGGCTCTAACTAAAATTCAGCAAGCTAGTGTTGCTGTTGACAAGTTGATACAAATAGGAGAGACATATGGCCATCATCTAGTCCAGCTGCTTGGTGAGAGCAGGCCAGTGTCACCCAAGTCAAAAAGAACCAGCAACTTCACGAGGCAACTCTCTAAACAAGGTACATATTCAGAATTCTTGACACATGCTGAAGCTGAAATTGAATGTGAAATGTTATCATGCTTTCATTTATGTGTGATTTAACTTTCTGTAATATTAACCAGAGAACTTGTACAATAAGTACAAAATTATCAATGGAATTGAAGCCATCAACAGACAGTATGATTCATAGCAAAATACTGTCACTACTAAATGCTTACTTGAAGTTTTGGCAGGGTTTTGTTATACAGGACAAATGGTCTGTCTCTTGTACGATTTTGCAAATCTCACAGTTAGCTTTATTTTCCCTTTAGCTTAAATTTTCAGGAACTTTAGGTTATTATAGCTGCATTGTAACAAAGCAGATTATAAACTAGGCACAGAACTAAACTTAATCTGCAAAAGCATATGGTTAATATGGGGTTCAGGCATAGTGGGTGTGAAAGAGGAATGAATTTCAGCCAGCATGTGTTTATCAAGCATTGTCATTGCCAGCTATTTGAAATTCATTTTTTGCCATTTGGAAATGTTAACATTGTAATTCTTATGTTTTTCCAGACACAAAGAGCAAACAGACACTTTCTATGCGAATTAGGTTTCTTTGATTAAGAGAAAAACAAACCAAACAAAAAAGTCCCCTTGAAAGAATGCCCTGGTGTGGTTTTCTTCTGACAGTCTGCACAGCAGTTTGCTCTGCTCCATGAGTAAAGGTCATCTAGAAATGGAAAGGAGGAGTGCACAAGAAAATTATGTTTCCCTCTACATTTCTGCCTGTCATTGTGCCCTGAAGAACAACAGGCAAAATGCAGAGTGGGTGAGCATCAGTGGATGTTTTTCCCACTAGTTCAGAGGATTAAGCCTAGGATATGCTGTCTGCAGTCTGTTTGCCACAAGGGAATTCTTAAAGGACAGCCCTGAGAATGGATTAGCAGGCAGGGAGAGCCACAGAGGGTGCCATGAAGTGACTTTGGGGCAGTGAGGTGGCTGATTGAAGGGATTTGTAAATTCAGTGGTGCTCAGGGGGATGGCTCCAAGAGGGACAGGGGCTCACCTGGCAACGGTGGGAGGTGCCAGGCAAGCGTGTGCCTCTCCCAAGGGCAACTGCATCTTATCTGGGAAAAAATAAAGTGAGTTTTGTAGCATGTTGTCTTTGTAACACAGACACAGGATTATTTTGTAATAAAAATATAATATATTTTCATGTTCTCTTTATATCTTATTTGTTAAGATTATTTGTTGCAAAAACCTCACAAGGGTAGTCTAGCAGAAGAGGGATTCTGCATATTTGCATAGCAAAAACCCATAATTTTCATATTTCAACTGAAAATATGTGATACACCTATTTCCTCTTATCAAGTATCAAATTAATACTTTGTTCCTCTAAATATTGTTTATATTGAAGCTTTTCCTGTACAGCACATCATATAATTTTAATTATTATGCAAATTATTAACAGAAACTGCTGGGCTTTGTGCTTTGTTTTTAAATCACAGTTCCTTAAACTTCAAATTGCAGCCACTAGGATCCCTTTTGTTTTGTGAAGATGAGCAATAAGGCATGATTTCCAGTGCTGATGATATTTTTTGGGATATGGGTCAAACCCAAGGGGGAGTTGAGTCAGCTGGGAGAGGACAGAGATAGGTGGGTGGGTGGGTGAGATGCAGGATGGGAGGGCAGTTGCCATGGGGGTGGAAGCCCCTCGCAGGGTACTGCAGGGTTAAACAAGTCTCTCCTTTGGTTGGGAAGGCAGACTGGAAGGAGCTGCTCCCCAGACTGAACCAGCTGCACTGTAGCATCACAGACATCATCTGTGTCTGAAAAATTAAGATCCACTTACGTTCTTTTCTAATAAAAAGTTGAAATTGTTGAGTATCTGGATGGCAACTTAGCCAAAAGCAGAAATGCAAGGTGTATGGGAGTGTCTGGCTGCTGTGTGTCCTTTAGTGGCACTTAGAATATTCCTCCTCCCATTTATCAAATTCCCATTCCCTTACATATGAGTTTCTGGTTGCTTCCCCCCCATCCACCCCAGAAAAAGACACACACACGCTGCCCCTCCCCCATGCCCCCCCAAAATAGAAAAATCAGTGAAAGCAAAACAAAGAGGTCTGTGGAAAAAGTTCACTGGCTTATGTCTGCTTGGTTTTATTTTTAGATCTGTAAAGTATTTCTCAACTTTCTGCCTTGTGTCAATGTCAACGAGCTTCCCTGATGTGCACCAGCTCTAGTTCCTGTAATTAGAATTGAGATAGAGGTATTAGAAAGAATTTGGGTAGCAATGCTGTGTCTGTGACACTGTATTCCAGAAGTCTGAGAGAGTCAAGGATCTTGCAAATACATCTCCTATTAGTGTTACAAAACTATTCTCGTGTGCCAGGCAGATTAATGCTAATACTTTTGCGGTGAGAAGAGTAAATCTCTGAGACCACACATTCAGCTCTGTCTGCAGGTTCTTATTATGTCTTGCCTTATTATGTCAACTCCAAGGCTTTCACCAGGCCTGCACTGAAGTAATAAGAAAACTGGGGAGGATTCTGGAGGTGGGGAAGTTGCAGTCCCAGTCATGGCAGGCTCCTGCCACTGCTTCCTAGGGGCTCAGCAAGGGAGTGGGTCTGCTGTGCCTCTGGGGAGGTTGGTACTCACAAAAAGTCATTCCTTTGGTTAAAAACCTTCTGTTGACATCCAATTTTCAGTTTATTCAGGGAAAGCTCATGCTGCTTTATTCTTGTGCCAGCATCTTCTATTTTCACACAAAGAGATCTTTCCCCTTGCTGGCATTTATCCCTGTGATGTATTTATAGACACTAATGGGCCTCTATCCATTCCCTGCTTTCATTTGTTAGCAAAAGTAAGTCAGGCTTCACCAGTCCCCTTCATTTGAGCAAAATTATGGCCAGTACTGTAGTCAAAGCTGTTTAATATTTTGTATTTTTCCCTCAGGCATTACCTGCTTTTAATAAAGTGGATGATGTCTCTGTTACTTTCATAGGTGTCACTGTGGCAGTTTGTTGTCATACATTCAGATTGCATGTCCATATATTTCTCAGTGGCTTTTACACTGAAGAACTCCTATTTTATATCATGAGTTGTGGGTTTGTTGGGTTTTTCTTAATTAGGCCATAAGACCTGATGTTTTATGACACCAAATTCATTCTGTTTCTATTACTCTGTTTCTGTCTGGCCTTCCAATCTTATTCTATCACTGATACAGCATACATTATCTTCTATTAATCCATTTCCCTTGCTCTCTTACAATTCATTTTTCAGTCCTCACCTTCTTCATCTCAGCTAATGGACTCCCATGTGCTGCTGTCCTGGACTCCATCTAGTCTAGATCCTTCTGGGTTAGAAAACCAGTTCAAAGAAACTTAGGTGAATCCAAAGTAATCTGATATAGCCTGTCATTTATTGTCCAATCCACTCAGAAGAAGGGCTGAAAATAACTCAATTCTGCTTGTTTCATTTTCTCAATGCTATATGTTCGTTTGAGGTTTATTTCCATACAACTCCTGGTCATTTCTGTACCCTTCACTTTAGCCAATCTGTTTTGATTCCTATATTCTTTTCCATTTAGGCCAGGCTTTATTTTCTTTTCTGTCTATAGTGAGTAATAGATGGGGCATTTTAATTAGCTAAATACCAAACTCTTCCTGTGGCACAGGAAGTGTGCCTGCACACTTCAGTTGTTTGCTATGACTTCCAGAAGTGTTCTAGAACCTACAAAAGCTTTTCTGAGCCTATTTTTCCATTACCTTTTTAGAAGGAAGAAGGGGAGAAGACACTCAGCAGTGTAAAAAGCAGAATTTAAAGAAAGGCTGTGATGTTCTCCCAATCAATCTTTGTCATCATGGCCACAGCAAGTTTTGCAGCATGACTAAAGTGAGGAAATATCTTAATGAGACCCTCACAAACAGAACTTTGTATGGAATAGCTTTGTCATGAGTGATTTGGGAGAAATGTGTTTCACCAGGGATGAATTTGATCCAATGACTTTGAATCTCTAAAATATTAAATGCAAATGTCTATCTATTAGATCTTATCTAAAATGTTTATTATAGACTGTTTTTGATACATTACTATTGGCTCAGAAAATAGTTCAATAGGTGTTACAGAACAACCATTCATATTCTTACCTTGACAGTCATTGCAGTTCTTGTTTAAAATTCCTGTTTTCATGAGCTTGTCATTTGGTTCTAAAATATTCCAGACTGAAGCTTGGCATAAGAATGTAGCTACAGATTGCATTTATTCAATTAATCTGGAGTCTGGGTGGGGGGTTAGTGGTTTGTTTTGGTTTTGTTTTGTTGGGTTTTTTTTAATTTCAGAATTGCTATATAATTTAAGGAAGGGGTTTGAGGGTTTTTGTCCCTAATATGAATTAATGCTAGTATTTAAAGTGACAAAGGCATTTCCACAGCCAGCAGGTTTGTTGCATGAAGTGTTATTACATTTTCAAGACATTTTACATGCATACATTGCTGCCACAAGATATGGGTCCAAATGGGGCCTGCTTCTGTATGATGTTAAGCTAACTTTGCATGGTTTTTGTGACAAGAAGCTGTTGTGAAGTTGATAGTCACAGGAAGCTGATTGTAGCTGCTCAAGAGCCTTCAGCTGGCAGGGACAGCAAGGACGCTTGCACACCAACTTCTTAGCTTTAACACTGTGGCTGGGATCAGGGCTTGTACTGCTAAAATTGCATTTCTGCAAACATTTGCAGCCACAAGCCAGCATAAGCCTCTCAGTCTACTTGCACCACTGCTGATAAGCAACTTAAAATCTGTCAGTGTGCAGAAAATGATTAAAATTGGTAATTATTTACCTTTTTGCTTCTTTCTTTCTTTCTTGTCCATATTTCGCATCATGTTTTGAAACAGAATAAGATTGGAAACATTATCTAGAGTATGGAATATTTTTTGCAAATACAAAACACTGGATCATAGATGTGTAAGTTCAAAAACAAAAACAAAACCAAACAAAAAACAATTCACCAAAATCTTATTCCTGTTGAAATCTTCCTTTCTTAGCACATACTTTATTCTAGGCATGGTATCAACAAAATATGGTTGTCATGGAAGGCCCCAGCCAGGACCCGCAGCTCAGGGGCTGACAGGGTCTGTTCAGCAGTGTGAGCACAGCTCTGGTGGCATCTGTGAAGAGCAGCACTTGAGCTGTTTACAAACCAAGCACAGCACAGGGACAGCTGCCTGTCTCCTTCTCTCTTTTGTCCTTGGGGTAGAGCAGTATTAGAGCAAAGGAGACATTGTTTTTGTCTGTAACCCTAGAGATAATTACAGATCTAGACTATAAATGTTAGTGTTTCACATATTCAAGGAATTATTTATGAATATGGATTAGCCCAGCCAATGAATATTAACAATGATAAATATCTTGTGTTCTTCAGCATTGTTTATCAACAGGTATTCCAAAATTCATTGCAGTTTTAACCTTGATTTATACAAACTCTGCAATATGCACTGAAGTCACTCTGTAACAAATCACAGGCAAAACAAAGAAGTAAATTAAGTTTAGCAATTAATGTATTAATGTATAGGCTTTAGCAAGAAGAGTTGCCCAGGATAGAATTCAGCATCTCTGGACTACCAGCTTTTTGTAGCAAGTTAACAACGATAAGCATATTCTGAGGTTTCAGAGGGTATGAACAGTCCAGTAATTTTGGTTTCCAACCCCGTGGAAGCACAACTACCTCACTACAGTAACACACAGTACTCAGTGGGAGCTTGGCCTGCTCCTCACTCAAACTTTGCTCAGCTTTGTCTGACTGGTGGTCTTTTGAGGACGTGCTCTGCCTGCTGACCTGCGTGACCAAATCCAAGCCACAGAACACAGCAGAGCCCGGTGCAGTGCCCTGGGAAGAGTCACCCCTTGCTCTAGCAGTGTAACTTTTACTGGTACTGCTCTTAGAGCCCTGCCACTCAAACACAGACCCACTTCTCTTATAAGTTCTGACAAGATCACAGCTGGAGACAGTATGGCTGTAGGCATTATGCATTTTCATGCACTCTGAGTACTCTTTCAGGATGAAAGTGATTAAAATTTTTGACGTATTGAGGAAAAAAATGAGGAAGTCACATGGACTGCAACTTTAAAATACAAAATAAAAAATGAGGAAGCCATGTGGACTACAATTTAAAAATACAAAATATTAAAAAATAATAATAGTGAGTGTATAACATTTTGCACACCTTGAGCTTTTGAAACAATTTTATTTAGTAATAGGGCTTCTGTTTGAAGTGTCACAATTATTGTATATTTTTTGCCAAATTTCTTTGATTTCAGAACTATCAAAAGTGTCTTCTCAGATTGATTCATATATTGCAAAACAGGAGATAGTTAAAGGTGAGGAGATAGACTGTGTTTGTTATAATAATGATTAACTCTATCATTAGTGTTTTATTTTAATAGCTGCCAAGTATAAACACATGCTTACATCAAAATAAAGGGCATGTCAGGATAAAGAGACAAGTAAAAACGTATAATGCACAACAACAACAACAGAACAAGGAAATGGAGCTGCAGAATACATTACATTTTCCAGAGTCACAGCTGATTTGTATGGTTATGCTGGTAAGAGAGACCACGTGCTCATATTGACCTCAAAAACAGAAATGAAAGGAAACATGAGGCAAAGATATGTGAAGGGACCAGATACAAGTCAGGTTGGGTTTGCATGCCATTTATCATGTTTGCATAGACCTAGTGAGGCATTCCAAGACATTCTGGACATAAGTAAATAAATCCATTTAGCACTAAACTGCATAGACATACTGACTCTGGTCTTAGGGCTTGGCTCTGTGTTTCCTAAAGTACATCATGCTTCTTTAGTGTAGGCATGCTTTAAAATTATTTATTGGCTAGATCTCCCATTAGCTGTAAGCAGCAAGGGGTTTGGGGAAAGGAGGTTTAGCAGTGCTACATCACATGGAGCAGGTAGTGGTAACTGTGGTATTTATAAAACACAGAAGTTTGAGAGGGTGAGGGTTACAGCTAGAGAAGACAAAGTAAGTTATTTTGCTTTAAAATAAAAGGAAAAAGAAATTTCTTACCATGTTGATATTTCAAGGTTGAGATGTGAATTGTGGTTACTGCACATTAAGCATAATGTTATGTGTAGGGTTGGGACTAGGAGACTCTCTAAATTGGTATATTACAAATTTTGGTGTAAGAACAAATGAGGTCATAAATTAGAGACAACTGGCAAAATTGAGCTAATTAGAATCTATGATTCTAGAGAGATCTAGAGATTCTAGAGAATCTAGAGATTCTAGTAGCACAAAGAAGATACTTTGTGCTACTAACAAGTATCAGACAACCTCGTGTTAAATACAGGTTGTATATTTAATTGAGGTCCAACATTTTGATCCAATAGTTTCTCCTTGGTGCAGTTACAAGTCTGTGTTCCTGTAACTTCAGCTGATTTGTTCTTTTACTGTCTCATGTCCTGCTCAGTATGTTGATAGTTCAGTAATACTGTTAAAGGAATAGGTGGGCTTGCAAGCATTTGTCCTCCAGTTCTGAGCATAACCTGTGATGAGAACAGATAGTCCACGCTTCTCTCTCTGGTAAATTTTCATGTGGAGCTGTTGTAAATAAGGAGATTTCATAAGAGATATTCCAAATGTCTTGACCTCTCTTTTTCTTGCTAGAAGATACTGATGGTAAAACTCATTCCTTCAGAGCAACGCTCTAAAAGATCCAACTCCACAGGAAATGGAAGTTTGAGCCAAATTCTGAACGTTCCCAAATGCTTGGGTACTCCTGCCTCAGTCTGTTCTCTGGTGCCAGCCCAGTGACTCAGTGCTCGTCTGAGAAATTCTTTCTGGTTTTTACATTCCTTCCTTTCAGATCATTTATGTTTGGCCTTGCTGGTTTTGCAGGGGATACAGCTTTCTCTTCTGCCCTGGGGGGATTGCTGACCAGTATGCTGCCAGATTGCTGACAGTGATGGGGCTGGTGATTTTTTTCAGAAGTCTCCTTACTATTGTCACTGCTGTCTCTACATTCCCTCTGCTCTGAGGCTGATAGAAAGAACCAGTGATGAAAGCCTACATACTGGAAAAACACTTGGAATGCTTTAGAGGAAAGTCAAGGCCTTATCCCTGACATGAAAAATCTAGAAACTCTCTTCCAGTTATTGGCATTAGAGAGCTGATGATAATTTTCTAAGTAGAGCAAAGTAAATAAATCTGGAAAAGTAATCAGCTACAATAGTGTATGTGCTCTTTCCAGAAAAACAAATGTATGCTAGCTGCAGCCAAGGACTTTAAGATACCTTTGTGGAAAATAATTTTCCAAAGGCTTTTTTTCTCCTTTATTACACCCCTGTAGCTCTCTATTGAAATAGAGTGTTTGCCCTAGCAAGTGCTTTTTTCTTGCATGTGTGCAAAGGCAAATGAAAATTGTATCAGTGATAGTCAAAATATCTGAATTATAAATATAAGATACTTGTTACTTGCAACTCTGACAGCAACAGGATCTTGTACTCTGTGTCTTGAGTAAAGGCTGAATGAAATATTCACTGATGTGTCTGCAGGTCCAAGTCACTCCTAATGTTTCCTCCACTTAGGTTCCTGATCCATTTGTGTGGGATATGTTGATGTTAATCCTGGCTGGTCTCATGCCAGCTCTGTTCCCCTGCAATCAGAACATGCTTCCACTGGCAGTCCCCTGCTTGGGCAGTAACTGACTTGAGTCAGAGCTGACAGAAAAAGCACCTTTGGTTTAACTTTGTCAAACTTTATTGAATCTCCTCCAGATCCATTTTTGAAACAGTTTTTAATAATTTCATTAGTGGAGGCAAACTTGGTAAAAGAATTTTTCCCAAACTAATTGTCCTGTAAATGACTTCTAGAAATTTTGGTAAGGCGTTTTATCTGAAACTGCTCTCATTAACATAAACAATGTATTGTCCATCTGTCAAAGGTCACAAAACCCTCAGACTGCACAGGTTGAAGTCTCAGACCCTTCTGGAAAAATTTCCAGTGTCAAGCTTTATTGGATTTGTGCACTGAAGTGGTAGAGACACAAATTTTGATACAGAGACCATGACACTTCATATCTGCCTCTCATCCAGCAAGGCTGGCATAAGCAGAGGAAATTCTGAATTGTCTTTAAAAGTCCATGTGTATTATTTTGGAAAGGTCTTGATACCAAAAGTGTTCTGAGTGGAAGCTGACTGAATCCTTCAAAATAAATGAAGAAATTATATTGATTTTTTTCAATTTTAACATTAATTTTCTTAATTTTACCTATTTTTTCTAACTTTAAAAGGATTGATGCTACACACTGGTGTCTGAAGGGAAGGGAAAATGTGAGAAAAGGAAAGATATGACTGAATTGATTTCTGATTAAAACCCATCATAAATTTCAAAATTTACATGGTATTTTTTTACCTTAAAGTTATTTTTCATTATTAAGTTAAACAATTTAGTACCACTATTACTGTCTTCCTGGAAATAAAGCACTACAGTCTTTTGCTTTGGTGCTGGAGGCTAATCCTCCTGCAGCCAGGGACTATAAAGAAACGGAAACAGTGAAATGTGGTTTTCAAGTGAACTGGCTGCTTTCCAGCTGTATTAAGCTGAAGTGAAGACTGTGTAGGACACCACTGAGTCTCTCAACAAGAGAATTCTAATGGAGTCTGAGATTGTGAGATTTCTGTTCAGGCAGAGCAGAGCAACTTTTCAAAGGTTGTCAAGGATGAAACTTAATTGAGTGCTGCAAGAGACCAGGAAATAATCATTCAAACTGCCTGACAACTAAATCCTAGAAATATAAAGGCATTAAAGGCCAGATGTCATGCATATAACCATAAAGCATTGAGAAAATTTGTATGGGGTCTACACCAAGAAGAAAATCTGGATATTCTAACATTTTCTGCCTGCATGGTTCTAGTGATCTTGGATGTGAATGACTGGAGTAAGAGCCAGAAAAGTGAAACCAAAAAACTTAAATCCACAAATGTCACAAGAGAGCTGAAGGACCATGCTTGGACATACAAAAAACAATGAGAACCTACTGTGAGTTTCCAGAGAGACTTTTATACCATAGCAGTAACTATCAGGTAAACTAATTAATTATGCTGGTACTGCAAGTTTAATGCACAGAAATACAGGACACTGCTACCATTTTTACAGACACAGGTTAAGTTTATCTCTTGGCATTACAAATATATGCTAGATTTTTCCTACAAAGAAAAAAAATAATTGAATGAAAAAAGCAAGAACACAGACTTGTTTCCCAATATCAGATGGGATTTTCTCATCTGTGAAAAATTCAAGAACCAAATTCTTTTTTCCTCACTTACTTCTCCAGCTGATTTCCTCCCACATGTCATCAAATCTATTTATGGATTTCATTAGCCCAGCATCTCTTTCTTTAATAATGTCAGACTCTTTTCTGAGCTAAATAAAAACAAATTAATATTAATGCTTTCTTTTGTTTTGCTCTTCTAACATAGAGGAACAGCAGATGCAAATTTGTTCACTGTGATCATATTCCTTTGAATAGTAAAGGGCAATGTTTTTTCATAGACTTTAATAATAGTAATTTCAAAACACAGATTAGGTCAGGTGTGTTTCTTGGTGTACATGTGGAACAGTTCTATGTCTGCAAATATAAGATGATCCTAAACAAAAGCTCTTAACATAATACGCACAAAATTTTGATTCTTCTATACACCAGATGTTAAATCTGCAAGGAATCCTGTTGATAGATAACTGGATGGCATCCTAGTTCTTTTCCTATACAAGAAACAAAAAGAAAATCCTCAGATAACATTATGTCATGCAATTCCTTAAGGCTTTCTTTTTTTCAAAGCAATATGCAAAATATTGCAATGCATCACAGAGATAATTTTGCCTTAGTTAAGGCAGAAAAAAATCCATCAAACAAGTCGATCACTCCAAGCAGGAAGAGCATCTTACAGTTGTATTCTGTACAATAATTTTTAATTCATTTTATTTACAAATGAAAGGGCCCTCTTGTTAATTTATGTAGCATTTTCGGTATAATATGGTTTCAAATATGAAGATAGGTTTTATCATTTCTCCTTTTGTAACAAGAGGAGTGGAAAAAAGTTGCTGTGCACTGAGATATTATTTTATTCAGGCTTCCCAGCAGATCTAAACCTGAGTTAGTAGGTCATTTAAAGCACTGGGGAGAAGTGAAAGACAAAGCAGAAAGGAGCATGTTGTAACTCGGTAGTGGAAGAAAGGGATCTGTTAAACTTTGTGGTTCGTTGTTTTTCATATTTTGATCTAAAGAGAAAAACATTGCTCGACTGAATTGCCCTCCACCTGTCTCCCCAGCCCCATCCTTGAGGACAGGCTTGTGTGTTCTATTTCTGTCTGATTTACACCACACCCCTTTGGAGTCCTCTGCCTCTGCCAGCTCCTTTTCCATTCTGCCACAGCAGCTCCTGTCTGGTGTGAGCAGGTATTTCATTCCCATGCCTCCAGCTTAGTATGACTGTTCACAGCCTGATTTATCCTTTAATGCTTGTCTACCCCAAAGTAATGTTTCTTTAGGGAATTAACTTGATGGTGGGAAAATTCTGCCCACAGGTGTAGAAAGCTTATGTTAGGATCAGTTGTCAGTTATTAACAGTGGTGTAACTCTGGAAAGGTTATACTGAAGACTTTTCTGTCTAGCATTCTTTTAAGTATCAGGTGGCATTTGTCATAAGTTTATGCTTCAAGTCAGTATACACTTCAGTTAAATTTGTATTTTACTTAGGTTAGGCTTAAATTAATTAGGGGCAGCATTAAGCTATAAATATCCATTAACTTGGTAAACAATTAGAGCATTTCAATTTTTTTTTTTTTTTGTCTAATGCTCAACATTTAGTCCACAGTTCTACCAGCAGATCACAGCAGGGGAGCATTTATTAATCCATTCCAGCATGAAGTGCAGAGGCTTAATTCAAGGTCTGCACAGATCTACTGCAGGTTTTGGTTTTTGCTGTGGGCTTTTTTTGTCTCTCATTACATAATTGCTGAATTTAGATTGAATGACAATTTATTCTGTCATCACTAAGTATATGAAGATAGATAAAAGAAGAATTTGATTTGTTTCTTATATTTGTTCTTGAATTCAGCCTGGAGTTTATACTACTGGCTCAAAATAAGAGAAATTTTTTTTTTAATAACCACATTTATGGGCTCCACAAAGTGCTTATTGAGTGACATATTTGGCAGGTTTTAGATTAGTTTTGTTCAGGAAAGCTGAACATTATTTTACACTATTAGATTACTTTAAAAGCATCCTTCCAAGAGAATATATAGCAAGTTCATTCAGTTAGCCTGATTAAAAACATTTGCAGATGTCATTTAAAACTTGCACATAAAAGCCATTTCTTTTTTTATCATTTCTGTAGCTGGAACTTTCCTTCTCTTCTCTGTATATGTGCACATCCATGGACAACTGAAGGCCTGCAGGCAGACTGTGATGTCCCAGCTGGAGTCAGAGCTGACACCTCACTCCAGCCCAGCAGCTGTGCTGTTGGGGTGTGCTGGGCTCAGAGCAGCAGCCTGGGGGTGTCTGCTGCTGCCCCAGAGCTCAGTGTGCCAGCCCACAGCCACGGCTGGGGTTGTTGCTGCCTGGTCTCTGCTGCCTTCTCTGGCTCCTGGTGGAGCCTGGGGTCCTCCCCCGTGGTGGCTCTGACCATGGGCATTAAGGTGTCCTGTCCTGTAGCTCCTGCTGAAGCCAGAGCTGATTTCAAAAATGTCTCTGTGTAAAAATGATAGCAACAGACCATCTGCTATAGGTACTTCACCCAGAAAACTACGATCAAAGAAGCCACAAATATTTTATTTATTTAAAATAAGAAAATATTTCTTTCCACCACGTGAGAAACCAGTACAATTCTTTATCCTTACTAACATGAATATTAGCAACGGGATCACAGTGAAAATGGGAAATTGGCCCTTACTACAGAATATGCTTTATTAAAAAATAACATGCCTTTAATTTGGGATACAGCAATCTGCACCCAAATGTATAATCCCTTCCTCTCCATTTAGAGGGAGTTAAGCCTAGCCTTAGATATGGATCACACATAAATTTTATTTTTTATTGACTTAGGATAACAAATGGTTGCAGCACTCTGTCTCTCATATTTTTCAATCCTTTCTGCTTCTGCCTGCTCATTTGGAAGTGGCGAGTTCCACCAAAGATATATCACCTGTATTCCAGGGATGAATTAACTTTCTTCTCACATAATTTAAGATACAGTAAATCATTCATTTTACTCAGACAATTTATGCTTGTTTCCTTTATATTTGCTTAAAGACTCAGATCTGAGAAGAAATTTTAAGAACCTTTGTGTAAATACTAAGAATCCTGGTTATTCAGCTATCAGGGTCTTGCCAGAGCTCTGGTTTGCAGCAGACAGGAACCTCAGTGTTAGAATTCTTCTTCTAAAGATTTGACAATGGTCAAGGCTTCTCCAGCACACCTAATTTCTGGCAAGGTACAGCACTTCTGCATTTGCGAGTCTAAAATTAGAAACACTAGATTTCAGGGACATATGTAAATTACTGATCCTGGGAGCTTTCCACCTTTTCAGATTAACTGAGTGTTCAAATACAGAATGAATAATCAACACAGTCACCATTTTTGAAAATTTAAGTTGTGCTGTACATAAGTAGCTGTAATAGTAATTTTTAATTTTTTGTACTTTTACTCCTAGGGGTTGTTAATTGTACTGTCAGATTTCAAAAAGAAATAAATCAGCTTAGCATTAAATAGTCATCTTTCTCCCTGAAATATCTCTGAGTGCACTGCTGTCCTGCATTCTAATTCTAAAATGAATTTGTTAAAAAGAGAAAAGAACACTGGGTAGACACATTTCATTAAATGTCCAATTATATTCATAGCTGGAGCTCTAGTGGTTCTTCCCTGATCTTTTAATAGAGGCACTAGTCTCCCAATAATTATAATTGCTTGTTAAACTAACCTGATAGTGCAGTGCTAGACTATAAAAAGTTGCTTAAACTTGAGATTCAGGTAGCTCTTTCTAATTCTAGGAACCTATTTTGTTAAGGCTAATTGAATTATGGAGGTTATTCCACTGTCCTCTAAGAGGAATAATTTATCAGTCACACAAAATCTTTCAAAACAGCTTTGCAGCAACATCTCTGTTTGAACTGCCATTTTAGTAATTTGCAACAAATGTCTAAGTTTAAGAGCTGAAATAATGTGATAAACAACAGAAAACCCTTAAAATATGAGTCTTAGAATTGGTTTGGAACATTCCCTACTATCTCTGGGAAAGCTTTTCAGACTGTGCTGCCATACAGTCATCCATTTTATTTCCTAAATGTTTTTAGTACTCCTCCTCATTAACTTCAAAACAGTTCAACAAATTCAATTTTCCAATCACTTTGGCTGACCTGAATCTGTATCATTCAGTAAATTCATCATTTTCTTAAAGAACTTCTTCAACCCATAATTCAAGATGAAGCACAGGCTCTCCTGTGTAGGCTGACTGAAGACCTATAGCCATACTTGTACTGAAATATAGTTAAAAGTAAGTTCAAAACTGACTTGTTCCAAAAAGACAAAGAGGCTGCAGAGTCAAATGAAGGGTAAACTTTTCAACAGCTCAAAGTAATTTATCTGGAAAGCTCTAAGAAGGCCTTGCTTTTGTGTATGAGCACCTCCCATACCTGAAAAATAAGGGAAAACAGGAATTTGTTCAGAAGTTGGTGTTGCCACAGGGAATGGTGAAATGAGCATCCTGTTTGAGGGAGGATGTGGTTTGCAGGTGGCAAAGAGGAACTGGAGATCTGCCAGTGTGGGTACCAGTATGGCATTCAAGTTAACTCCATCAACCTCCCAGCCAACTCAAAGTAACACATGCTGCATGCTAATAAACATCATATGGCTTTTCAGTCTGTGGTGGGAAGGGCCAATGCTGAAGTTTTTAAAAGTATTTTTTGGTATTGAGATGTTTTAATTAACAAGATTCAGTGTAAAGGCACAGCAGGGACAAAAGAAAAAAAAATCTGAATCCCAGCAGTGTCAAAAGTTAAAGTTTGGGTTGGATGGAGGTGAAGTGGCTCATCAACTTTTGTGAAGAGGAGATTCAGGATAATGGAAATGTCAGCAGAGGGCCCTGGAATGTTTAGATGCATCTTCTGCCATGTCTTCTGACAGCTAGCAACAGAGTAGTAGTGAAATGCAGCAAGAGGTTAAAATAACTTGTCATTAAGATGCTGTCTGTATGAAGGTGTCTTGGTTTGTGTTGTTTCTTATAATTTCTTATTTCAGTGCACAGCAACCAGCAGAATACATAAAATTCCTAAAATATGATTAAAAATTATGTAATTTTAGTCTGCTATTATATCTGTCAGCTTCACTTGGTGATGTCAGTAGAGGAGACATAGAAAGAGATTTATGTCTACAGACATTTCATTGTGTTTGTCAGCGAGTCTTTTCCCTTTTTGGGTTTTAATTGTCTGATTACCATGTGTTGACTAGTATAAACATTAACTAGGTACTTGGAGAGGTTTAAATATTTGCCAGGAGTGTTATCAATGGGGTCTAGTGTCACAAATGAGTGGTTTAGGTCGCTTAAAGCATCATCATCAAAGCTATTAGCAAAAGCAGGTTTAATAGAGATTTGTGAAAATGTAACTTAATGAAGTTTGACAGTACAGTTCACTCTATTACTGCATAGATTAACCATGCAAAGGAAATTCAGATTAGAATGTGTTTAGAATGATTTACAGAGACAGGGAACACAACGGGGTAAGGATGCAGAGGGGTAGGGACACAAAGGTTGAGGATGTGATCAGGTAAGGGAGATCCCCACATTGGGTCATGAGGTTCAGAATAGTCCCCCTTGCTTTCTATGCTCCTGATGGAGCCTAAGAAAGGCTGAGCCTAAACTTAGTCTCCAACTTGGTCAACAGTTTACATCAAAAGCATTTAACTGCCCTTAATCGATGACTGATCCAATAGGATTTGCTATAAGCACAGCAGCAGCTCTAGATCTGAGATGGCAACATTCATACTGTGCTTGCTGTGGAGTATTTCAGTCAGTTCTCACCTGCACACACACCAGCACAGGGCTGTAGATGTAGATGTAGATGTAGATGTAGATGTACAGATGTACAGAGGTATCTGCTAAAATTCCCCTCACATTCAGTGGAACACTTGGGGTGCCCTTGCATTTCTCAGCAGACGAGGGGTGATCCCCCATCATGGGGGTCACAGCTCAGGCCCTTTGGCAGATTTCAGGGTGGCCCTCTAGCATTGCAAAAGTGACAGCTGGCAAGTTGAGCTGTCCCATTTGGGGACTTGCTGCCACAGCTCTCTGTGAGCCCAGAGAGCTCCAAGGGCCTCCCTTAGCACCCACCACTGCTTATGAGGTTGCAGGATGATTGGCATTAGTCATTAGTCAATGTCCATCCTGGCCATAACCCAATACAGTAATTATTGGAATTTTTCAAACGTCTATTAACAATAGTATTGTTCTCCTTGGGCTATGATTCAGGGAAGTAATGTTCCAAGGCTGCCCAGGGATGACTGATTACCTCTTGCCCCCTTCCTTGGTTAGGGAGCAGAAGTTCCTGCTGCAGACACAGTTTCTGATAAGCTCAAGGGGAGTTTAACTGCCATGGGGCCATTAGCCAAGGCCAAGGCCCAAGGAGGATCCCTGAGATCATAGAGCAGCCTGAGGGAGGAGGATGGGGGCAATGCACCACCACACCCAGTTAGACTAGAAAGGGCACAAAACAAGTATTCAAGATGTAGTCACTAGTCTCCTTTACCAATCTCTCTAATTATACATTTTCTGGCTTTCATAGCTGCAATGTACAATCCAGGTGTACCAGTCAATGTACAGGAAATTAAAGCAGAATCTTATTGTTGGAAGGAATATGTCAATGTAGATTGTAAATGGCAGATACAGAAAGCAAGGGAATGATAGTAGGAACAGATCAGTCCTTCTGCAGGACATCATCTGATAGCTATTAATCAAGGAAGGAAACCCTGGTCTGGATTCTTAGGCAGCCTAAATTGAATTGTCTAGACCTGGGGGGAACAGAAGGGATTTATATCAACTGAGATCTTGCCCCACAAGTTTGAAAACTCAGATTCAATTTTATAACATATCAGAAAGCCTTTATTTTTTTTTTTTCTGAAAGAATATTCTAGTGGCTGGATCTGCAGAAAAATTAAGCTTGTCCAAGGTCATCAGCAGCTTGTTAAAAATGTGAAGAGCTTACAGTGACTCGTCCTTTAGAGGCACACATTTAAAATGCAGTGTGACTATCTAGCCCCTAACCATGGTGTGTAGCTGTGGAAATATATTTTTGTAGAAAATTTTAGCAAAATTCAAGAAATAGAAGCTTCTTTGCTTTAGTTATGTGGGGTGAATGTGAATCTTCATAACGTGCACAGCACAGGCAGAGCACTCAAAATTCAGGGAAGCAGGTTATGAGTGGGGAATAGAAACTAGAGGGTGATGTGATCACAAAGCTCAGGACACAGCCAGGTCATGGCTGCAGCAGTCCAGACTTAAATATCTTTGGTCAAGGTGTTCAGAAATTACCCATTATATATAATTGAATAAAACATCCTTTTTTTCCAACTAATAGCAATTCTATACAGCTCTCTAGGCCTTTCTCTTCAGGAATTATCCTGGAGGAAGGAGACTATACAGAAGCTAAAGCTTTACACTGGTCAACTTTGGAAGGGTTTAGCAATAAATTCTTACAGGCCTTATTTTCCACAGACCCTTCTAATGGCAGTAAAAGGAATTCAGCAGCTGCAGCAGAATTGGACTGTTCCAGAACACATGCCCTATGTTTTTCTAGTAACTTTAATACACTGAGGCATGTCAGTCCAGGTAGAAAACTCAGCTTTTGGAAATAAGCCTATTTAGGTCAATGTGTCAAAGAAATTAAATTATTTTCAGTTGCATTTATTTATGTTGAAGACCTGTTACATATGAAAAAAATTTGAATTGTTGAAATTGAGGTGTGTGTCTATTTGAATCTGAGGTTGTATTGGAATGAAATTTTTCTTACTTATTAAAAAACCAAAAATATGAATGCTGAAAACTATTTTAATTCCACTGTTTGGCTGAGGACAAGCACAGCTGTATGGAAATTTAGTGTGGTGGTTCCCACAGCAACTGCAGTCCCACCATAGACCACAAAAATATTCTTAATTTTCTTCTAAAATTGAAAATTTACCATTGTCTGAAAAAAAATCTGAGTAATTTTACTTGCATAGTGAGAAATATATTTTTGAAGAAACAGCACTATTGAATTTTGAGCTTCAGCAGCCTTTCATTTCCCATCTGTAATTTCCCATTAAGATAGGATTTTGCACCAATGTATTTCTATAGAACATGACAACAATTCCTTTTACAGGCACTTATTTTTGTAGTATTTCAAACGTGAAGATCAAAGTGATTAATGGATTCCATTTCACTGTAGAAGTACTGAGAGTATACTTCCTTCGATGACTTCTGTAATCAGGTTTAATTAAAATAGTTTTTTGCACTTCAGAAAATGAGATTCAGATATTTATTTGAATGTAACTATAGTCATTTAATTAAATCATTAGCAATCACAGAGATGACATTATTAGTTCAAGCTCACTTAGCGTGTATCTTAGCTTGAGGCAAAGCCATGGGCTGAAATCAAGACAGGCAAGTAATTTTTTTTTTTCCATTTCATTAACATAAAACCTTGTGAATGTAGTGTATTATTATTTTAGTCTGAGGTGGAGCAAGCTCTATCAAATTTCACCAAGACTGGACTCCAATGTGCTGGGCCTCAGAGCTTCCTGAAAGAGAGAGCTCCTGACAGGCACAGCTTGTAGTTTAAGTAGACAATAGAAATAAAGAATATAAAGGAAAACAGGCAGCTGCAGCTCCCAAACCTGGTCACAGCATAGCTTCAGATGATCAGGTATTATGCAGGAGCTGATGTGCCCTCCACCAATTCCTCCCTCTTCATTACAAATCAGCAGTTTTACAGCCATTTGTTTTTCCTCTGCCTGTATTTTGTTAAACTCAAAGATTTGGCATTACTAACGTTAAAAACTTGAGAGTGAGCATCTGTTAGAATAAAATTGTTGCTTTGTCATCTTCCCTTTATTCTGTGTCCTTATGCCACTGAAATACCCACTGGATTCTTCTGGTATTTCCTTTGGTTTTGGTTCAACAAGACATAAAAAAAACCCGGAGGTGAATTGGATGCAAATGTTACTTACTAATGAGGAGTAGAAACCTTATTTCCATTAAATGAGCATAAGAGAAAAGAAGAAGAAGATCTTTTAGTGAAAGACACTCTAGAGAGACAAAATTGTCTCCAGGAGGGCTTTTCAGGACTATTGTACAGAGAGTGTTGCCTGACAGTGTTTCAGTTCAGAGCCCCAGCCCCAGCCAAGGCCACGTGTTTCTGCTGGGCAGTCAAAATCCACCAAACAAATGGTTATTAGGGTATAGAAGAGCTCCTAGAGGAGATGCAATTTTTGTATTGCCACAGTCCAGTCCTAATTAGTGTTACAAAATGTGCTGTCTTTGAGGTGGGCAAGCAGACAAAGACATCTGAGAGACAGGGATGCGAGCCAGAAGCCAAATTGCAATGTATTAGTGGGCTAGTGTGGGAATTATACTAAGAGGGTTTTCCTAAAAGCTGGAAAGACCCATAGGGAGAAGTGGGATACTTGGCTGTGGAGGTCTTGGACACGAGTGTAATATACTGACAGTTTCAGTTCTCTCATTTGCAATTTATGAATAGATGAAAAGAGCAACTAAAAACAAAATAAAAGTGCAATTGCCTTTTTCAGTCTTCATTAGCATTCTTTTCTTGAACAGATGGGCCCTCACTAGATATTCTCATGTTAAGTTTTGTTCTGTTCTGGGCAATATTATGTTATTTGAATTATTTAATAAACTTAAATTCATAGATATAGTATTTGAATTGTCATGAACAAAAGGCTTAGAGCTGGGAGAAAAACATCTTCTTCCTGTCAGCTTAAAAGTCACCTGAAATTTATGTTTCTGAAACCAAGGACAACTCTGGAAAAATCTTCACTGGGGTTTACAGACCACAACTGTTTCGAGATCATCACCCCTATTTCCTTATCAGTTTAAAATTCAGGTCATTTTTTTCAAGGTGGTTGCTGAGATTTATAGACATGAAACATGTCTGCAAACTCTACACCATCTTTACTATCTTCAGGTACATTACAGCTGCTTTTTATATTTTGCTGCTTGATTGATCTATAAGAAGGAAGAAAACTCAAGGATTGAGATAAATCAGCAGTAAATTTAAACTCTTTTTTCTGATCCTGTTTTCTTTTGTTTGGTCTGATTGTAGCTATTCACATTTGTATGACATTATGAAAAACTGTTTATTTTGTCATACTAGGTCTAACTTTTAAATAAATAATTAGAAATCTGAAAAATTCTGGGAAATCAAAACTCCATTTGTTGAATTTGGCAAATTTTTCTTTAAGAAAAGGAAATGGGAATGCTAAAATATTACCCTTAATGTTTCATTCTGGAGCTGACCAAAGATTTGATTTTAATATTTGAGATGTCATTTAAATGTGTGATTTAAGTAATATCAGTAGGTAAATGAGGCTCTAAATTGATAAGTAAAATATTTCATTTTGAGTCAAATTAAGTGTTTTAACTTTCTTTTATTGGAATCCAAAATAATGTAGCTATCTAAAATGTTTAACATTGAATCAAATTTCTTTCAGAGGTTTTTTTTCTTTCAGCTGTCGAGGCAAAAAATAATTTTCTGTCAGAGAGCAGAGAGATGTAACAACCACAGACTTCCTGCTGTTGGCAAGGCAGGATGAGAAATAAAAAATGTGCCAGTACCTGGGTAAGAAGCTATCTGTGGTTGAAAGACTACAGCATCTTCTTTTGCTTTGTTTTGCTTAAAGGCATTTCTGATTTATTTCAGTGTTCCAGAGTCCAAACAGTGTAATGTAATATTTAAATCCCTGTTCTACTTCTCCTCAAGCTTGATTTGAAATATGCATTTGTATGGAGGCCTTAGGCTTGCAAGAGGAAAACAACAACAGGGAATCCAAGGTGTCCCTTGGCCATCCAGAGACTGGGTCTTTGGGATCTTTGGACTGTCTGGTTCTTGAGGGAGAACATCCCACTCCAGGGGAGCTCAGTGTGCAGTGATTTAGATTACACTGATCCTGCCTGGGACAGAGAAGGGATTTGGTGCCAGACAAAGGAGCATCTGTTGATCTTTTTGAACCTGGAGAGAGCCTGCTGCAATAAGTTCTAGTTCAGAATTCCGTAAATGCACACAAAGCTGCATATAAATGGAAGGAGTGTAGCTTAAATCAATGCCAATTTTTTTATTTTTTCTCTACACACAAAGCAATTCTGCTCACAGGAATGCAGGCAAAGGGAAGAGGGCCCTTGGTTTGGCCCAGGAAAACTGAACTCCAGCTGCAGAAACTCATCCCATGTGTAAGGCAAAGCTCTTCTGTGTCTCAGGCTGTACTTTACCAGCTCTGAGAGCAGCTACAGTGACATTACTGTGCACTGCAGAGCACTTGGCACATTTCAACAGTGGCCATCCTAAGACAGGTATTGCTATCACTGGGAGCAATTTGCCAGGGTAAATGGAGTGAACTGCTGGAACTCCAAATGATTCTGGGAGCTAAGAGTGAAATGTGGTGCACTGGTTTTCACTCCCTTATTCCTGCCAAATTTTATCTTCCTGCCAGATATTTTAATGCCAAATATCTGGCTTATGTTTCTGGAACCTCCCTTCTAACCTACACTGTTGTGAATCTGACTCTCCTCTTCCATTTTCTGCCTGCCACCACACAGGATTTCCTCTGGAGCTATGGCCCCATGTCTCTCTGAGAGGGCTGTGGCCAGCATGGGCCCCCAACAAAGCTCTCTTCCTTCTAACATTAATTTCATGTATTTATAAACATCACTGAATGCAGGTTTCTCAAGGATCTATGTAGGTACTGAGGAGCCTTTGAGGAATTACCATTGCTTCTACTGGCCACAAATTTGCTCTCAGCATGATGCTATCAGCTGTTTTAATTCTGCATGAAAAGTCTTTGCTGGAAATCTGGTATTGGCTGCCAATAAATAAGACAGAAATCAGGAATTCCCAGACTGTTTTTACCATATTACAAATCTGGCCTCTTCAGCTGTATTCTTGGCATTCTTCCTTACCATAAAAAGTGTGTCAACATCTTGTCATACTCACTATACCAGGACTTTGAGAAACATACTGGAATATTCATCAAGGGAAACAATGTAATTTGAAAATATGCACATATTGAACAAAGCATTTATTTTTGAAAGAGATGGAATAAAGTTCATTTCTTATAGTCAGTTTATTAATATTTTTATTTTTTGCCCTTTGTAATGAAAGGGAATGGGTTTTCTTAGCTTTACATTGTATTCAAATTACCCTGTGGACTGGGGACAATTTTATTCTTAGATTGAAATGTTGTGTATGGAACATTCACAATGAAATCATGTTAATAAGTATGGCTTTGTTAAAGACTTACATAAAATAAAACAGAAGCTAGCTGATCCTTCTCTGTCTAACTTAAGTCCAGAAAAATAGTGCAGATACTGCTATGGTAACCAGAACTGAGTATTGTACCAAGACTAAATTTATACTGCTCCTCTTGTTTCTTTACCTTTTGTTTGTGGCTATTGAGTTTCAAGAATGTAAACCTTTCATAGGAGGACCTTAGAGTCAGGCTAACCCTTTGTTTTGAAAAAAAATTTAGTAATGTCAAAATTTTTCATGGAAGTGAAACTGACTCCTTTAACATGTTCTTTTGAAATGAGTTTTTCTGCCTCCGTTTTCCTGCTCACAACTCTCTCTTTCTTTGTAGTCCTCTTTGGCTCAGTGAATATTTAATTATCTACCCAAAATGAAACAGTTCCAGCAGGAGAGAGGCAGACTCTATAAATTCTACTGTTAATATTATAGCTTCCTTTTACAAAAGTACAATGAACTTAAAATTCTTTTAACCAGATGTGCTTGACCATGACTCACAAGGGTCTAAGATTTCCCTCTTGAATGCATTTTCTGTCCCTGCAAGCTTTCACCACTAAAAACCTTCCACAGAGGAGAGTAGTTTTTGCTCCTGTTCCTATATGGAAATGAACCATTTAATCTGACCTTGAACTTAATCATGTTATGCTGCCAAGTGCTGCACCACAGGTACAAGAGCTTCTGTATGGTAAGGGAAACTGCGTGAATTCACAGTCAGGGCACTGACAAAAATAGAAAGGGATATGAACCTTTCTTTCCTATGTTCTTCCCCACTAGGGTATTATCTCAAGGTGAAAATTGTAGTCTTGGAGAGCTTGTATTTTCCAGGAGAAAAACGTTCAATCAGAAACAGAAATTACACATTAGCTCTCGTAGCAGTTAGCATAGAAGGCCTAATGCAAATATTTTCTGGGTTTAAAAGAGAGTGGTTAGATATTTCCCTCAAGATATATTGACTTGCTAGGTTACTTTTGTGGGTGGAAACTTTTCCTTACTGGTGCTTTCCAGGCAACCACTATTCTAAACCTCTTTGGACAAGAGTATATACCTTTTGCTATAGAAGCTAATGAAGCTTCCAGAGAAGTATGTTATTTTGGAGGGATTTTATATTCTCTACTCTGGCTGTCCAGGCTCTTTTCCAACTCTTGTTATGCACAATTGAAAGGACTCCAAGTAGAGGACAGTAATATATCCCTTACTGTCTAAATCTACCTGCCTTATTTAAAGGGTTTGTTCCTCATGTTCCCCATGTTGCCTCAGTATTTAATAAGCACAGAGTGTCTCCTGGCCAGTGTTGTTCTCTGCCAAATCCATAACTAGAAAACAGAAGGTATTAACTTCAAATTCTCAACTTCCTTACACAAGGATCCAACTTGAGCAACCGAGGTTGGTCTGGCAAATATGCTGCAGTTGTGGGCCTCCTGTTGCTCCACAGAGCAGCCCCCATTCAGTCCCAGAACATGCAGCAGGGGAATGCCCCAGCCCCCTGACCATTTTGGTGGCCCTCCACAGAGTTCACTTCATCTCTTCTGTGTCTTCAGTGTGCTGTGCTGGCACCCCAAACAGGCAGCCAGCTGCAGATATCAAGTGTAGCTCACCGTGGTGTGTGTGCCCTCCGTGCTACAGCACAGATGTGCACTAATATTGTCATTTGGGCATTGGGAGCTGAGGCCTGGATCTGGCAGCTGCTCCCTGGGGTGTTGGAAGAAGAGCAGCCACCAGCTCTGCCTTCACTCCTCTGGCCCCAGGCTCTGTCAGGAGAAGACAATACTGGCAGTGGACAGCTATAATTCATCTGCTCCTTAGACGACCTTGAATCTTTCTGTATTTGCCCTACTTTCAGGTAAGTGTCAGTGCTGTCACACTGCTGTGCAAACTCTTGAATAACACAGCACGTGGCTTCTCTGGACACCATTTGTTTATTACAACAGGGGATGCACCAAGGTTACTATAAATGATGTTAGCCAGAGTGTCCATAGTTTGACAGTACAGAAGCATGAGTCACTAAGTCTTAAATATTTCCCCTGCAACTGGAATAACTGGCTACTGGCTTCACTGGTAGCACAACAGCACAGAAATGGTGAGTTTAGTGTAGGATATGATGAAGACAAAGAAGAAATTGTGAAAAGGAAGATGCTGTTATCAGTACCAGCATGGTTATGTTTATTTTTTTCGAGTAGCCTGCTGGTTAGCTACAAATAGAAAGAGAAGTGGAAGTTTTACCACCTGAAATTTCTTTGTATAGAGAAGTATCCTCTGACCAGTTGCACATGGCCATTTCTGGCAATGGCATTGCTTTCAGCTTGCAAGAAATCTCTGTTACTCATTGAAGTGTGATGCTTTGGAAAGGGAGTAACTCAATACCTTTAGAGGAAGGGTAACATTCTCTGAGTGTTCCTGTTGTGGAATACAAATGAAGGTTTACAGCTGGTCATTCAGTAAAGCTTATTAGAGTGAGCTTCATTAGCTCTTTTGTATGATTTTGCCAAAGGCTAAGCAGCATTCTTTATGTCTTTGTTACTTTTTGCGCATGCTTGTACGTCAGCTAAATATAGGAACCTAGAGAGATGGAATTGGTTACAGAAGACACAGCTGTGGAGTTATTATTTACAATCAAATTAGAGAAAAAGAACAATTGAAGGGAACAGAGACCCCACTAATAACTGCTGGGAGCCTTGATTGAAGTACTCTTTTTTTCTTATATCCAAATGTATCATTGAGAGAAAAACAATTTTGTATGGCGGTTTTATTATTGGACTACTAGACTGTGTTGGTTTTTCTTTGCCAAAATTTAATTTTTGTACATATTAATCTGTTGCTTTGATTTTTCTTATTTTCTTTCCCCCATCAATTGCTGGGTTTCACTGTAGTGTTCTATGGAGAAAAGCATCTAAAGGCAGCATTCCCCTTCCTGAATCCAAACCAAACTGCAGAGCTGGTACCACAGAAATGAAACTTCCCTTTCCCAAATCAGATGTCAATCCATCATGTCACTGCCTGATGACGAGGCTCCAAGACTTACATCGGCATACTAAGAAAACACAAGCTCTGGCTGTATGGTAATTTAAAGCCCACCTTCTTAAGGTTCAAGTTGTTCAGCAAAATTCTCCCACATATCTCCCAAGACATCGCTGCGTTGACTTCAGGCACATTTCGTGACAGCAGTGTCCCGTGGTGCTCCTGCCCTTTTAACACCCTCATCCCAGGTTGTACTTAACACTCTGCTGCAACCTACTGATGCTCCGAGGAACTACAGATTGGGCAATCCCTCCCCGGCCCCACCCAAGCAGAAGGTTTTAAATAATTTAAACAGTCCATTTTCAGCACTCGTGGCATCATTGTTTGGAGGGGAATGCTCTTCTATTTTGGCATTTCTATATAGGAAACTTTCCTGAAATGCAAACTTAAAATGAGTTGCTGGTTCTGAAAATGGCTGTCAAGCTTGATGAGCACAGCAGGATGAACAGCTTGTAGAGTCACTAACATGAGGAATTGTTTCCTTCTCACTGTTACATTCTTTCTAGAACTTCAGTAATTTGTCTGAATTTATGCAGAACGATTAAGGACATCAGTTTTGATAACAATTAGTAAGCACTCGCTGTGCAGGAGCAACTTGTTCTGTTAAGCTGCTGAGAATGATAATATATATAGAAGGTAGCAGAGTTTTTCTCTACGGTGTCTCAAATCAAAGTGCTGAGATTTTTCCTTGTTCTAGAGTGACAATTACTATGTGCCCTGTTAGTGTTTTGTCTTCATAAGCTGTGCAGAGATAATCTTGTATTCTCAAAGGCACAGAGGGGCTGCTAAGTCTTGTTAATTTTAGTAGAAATGGGGATCCCAGCACTGAGCTGGCATGAGAAAGAAGATAATTACTCTGGTGGTACAGCTGAAATGATGGTTGCTTAAGAATACACTGGTGTTAGAATAAGACCAACAAACCAACAACGTCTGTCTAAGTTCTACCTCTACAAATATGATAGGTAGGTGAGAAAACATCCAAATTCAACTTTCAAATTATACTATCTGCACTGATAGGTGGTGATGGGAGATAGAGCTTATGATTATAAGAAAAATGTGTAGAAAGAAGGATGATTAAATCAGTGGAAAAGGTAACAATGGACACCACAGTAGCTGTACTTCATGGTGTGCTTAGGAATGACCAGAGCAGCAGTGCCCCGTGTCTTTCCTTGCAAACTGTCTGCACATGGCACCTGACAGGAGTCCCTCCTGAACCAAGGCTCTCCCAAGCTGAGAGAGAAGCAGCTGATGAGGGCAGGTCTGGAGCAGTGGCTGTTAACAGGTTGTGGGGTGTGGATTATGGCCATGCTCAGAAAGACCTTGGGACCACACCTGGCTCAGTGGGAGAGGCAGGGTCTGGCAGGAAGCAGTGACTCACGGACAGTGTTTGTGCAAATCTCATGGAATGGCAGTCTGCATCACCAAGCTGGTCACCTCCTTGCTGGAGGAGGGTAATCACATGTTCTGAGGAACAGCCTAGAACACCAGTTACAAAATTAAATCATTATTAGTCAGAGAACCAGGGGAGGCTCACAGTGTCCCAGAAGCTGTTGTAGTGTACTTCTTTAGGATTTTTAGCATTTAAAACAGTTCCCAAATTTCACACTATAAAAATTATTTCAGAGGATGTCATGATTTCTATTCCAGTGTACTTGAAGAGGAGCTGAGGGGAAAAAACTTGCATAAAAAAGCCTGGAAAGGAAAGTGTTGCTCTCATGTTCTGACTTCACCAGCCTACTGAGCCACCTTCAGGTTCAAGCCCCTGCACTCAAGAGGGAGCCCATAAGTACCCTACTGGCTTATTTTGTCCTTCACATTTGAACTAAAAATACTTCTCATTTTAGGGACACACATCACTAATCTTAATTGCAGTTCTTTTCCCCATGTCTAATTTTCACATGTTAAATCCACCACAGTGCTATTGAGTAATGCCCGCCGTTGTGCGAAGAGCTTTGGAATAGGAGAGCCTGATCTGGAGCTGATTTATGTTCCTACACACTCAGAATTAGTCAGAGAATAAGAACATAATTCTGTAGTTCCTAGACATCAGAAAAGTAACAAGGGAGAAGCATTTTTTGGTTTAGTCTGAAAAGACAGTTCAGCAGACAGAGGACACGGGCACTTCCAGTGATCCTTGCCTGCACTACTTTTCCCTGGCTCTTGGGTGTGTCAGAGATGAGGGTGCTCAGCATTTCATACAGTCCCACCTCCCCGGCTCAAGAGCCAGTGCTGGCACCCTGTGACTTCCCAGTCACCTGGCATGGATCAGACCTTGCTGCCAGCCCAGCAGTGGTTCCCAGGGAGAGCCTGATGTGATAGATTTGATACTAAAGGGTGTTTGGCGCAGCCCACACACTGACCCCTCTCAAGATAGATCACACAACCTTATTCCATTTCTGAAGACTGCCTTCAAGGAGCCAAAGCCACAGTATCTGTCTGAGGGGTTGTATTAAGAAGCCTGTCTGGCATTGTGTTAAGTGTAGAAAGCAGATGAATTGTACAGAAACAGAGGAAGTGGTTCAGGGATCATGTGCTCCGAGGGGAGAGCTCATGTAACTATAGCTGCAGAATTGCTGTGGGTCTGGAAGGCAGCCAAAGGGTGGCAGGACACGCTTGAATTGTCCTGTTCTTCCCACATTACTTCCATGCCCTGCCACCTGCTTCTGTCTGAGCCTGAGCTCTACTGGTTTTGGTCCCAATAACCAAACCAGAGCTAATGAGTTATTTCCCTATTTGGACCTCCAGGTGTCTGTTCTGCACCGAACGGTCTGGGGGATGAAAAGCTCCTGAAGGAAAACAATGTGGGAGCAGAAGTTCATTAGGCTGTGAATGGCTTGGGTAAGGACATCTAGGAGAGAGAGTTATGAAATACTCTATTAGTTCTGGGGAGTAGGAACCTCTCCATGATATTCTCTAAAGAAAAGATGATGCTTTAATTTAACACTGGCAGAAGAAGATGGATTATCTGAATACTTGGAGGAAATTGTGTGAGGAGATGAGTTAAGAGCTATTAATCAACAAGGACTGCTAAATTGAAACAAATGCAATCCAATATACTTCAGACTGTCCTGGGCACCAGAACACTTACACAGATTGGGATCACAAGAAAATAATTTATGCTGGGGAAGTTTCAACCCAAGAGGAAATTATAAGCATATGTTTTGGGGCAGCTGTAACCTAGAGCATTGTG
Organism: Leptocoma aspasia; assembly: GCA_013399835.1. Taxonomy (NCBI): domain Eukaryota; kingdom Metazoa; phylum Chordata; class Aves; order Passeriformes; family Nectariniidae; genus Leptocoma; species Leptocoma aspasia. Next base: position 15,733 of record VXAX01000068.1, on the reverse strand, counting down.
GAATATGATTCTTAGTAATTAATATTGCAAAAGCAAGGACACCAGCATCTGAAGTGCTACCTAGAGTATATTAGCAAATTACTCTTAGTAATAGGAGTACTCCTAGATAACAGAGGAGTTTCAGCCTTATGCTGGCAAATTAGTTATTGGATCAGAGAGAGTGTCCTGCTGATTAGACAAAGTGGCTGAATAGAAATAGAATAGACAATGCATTATATAGATGGAAAATACATTAGAAAAATGTTAAACATATGGAAAGCATTTAAGACTCAAGAGGGGGAAAATGGCTGGATCAAATCTGAAGTAAGAAATGTACTCTGTGAGACACAGGGGTTTTGAAGCTAAAGAGAAACCTTAAAGATTGTGGTTTATGCTTTTGTTCTTCCTTTCTTCACTTCCTTATAAAATGCCTACTCCTATGGGAGCCCACAGGTCAGAGCCAGGCACAGAGCAGTGCCAGCCCACAGCTGCAGTGTCTCTCCCTTCCCATTTCTACAGCAGCTGAACTTCTCTTTCCTTCCCTGTGCCACCCTGCCCCCAGCTCTGCTTTCCCAGTCAGTGTGATTTGCATGTTTTGTTAGCACAATTATACAGTACTTTGACTTCTACTGGAGAGCTGAGAGAGGGATAGAATTTAAGTTTGGAAGTAAGTAGAACTTTAGGTCTGTGATAGAAAAGAATGCCTACAAATGGTTCATGGGAGGCAAAATGTCCTTGAAATGCAGACCTTGTGGGTAGACTGTTGGTAATGGCTTACACCTTCATTAAGAACGTGCAGAGAAGCTGGCACAGGAGATGGTGTAGGCATTTTTATAGGCCACTGACTCTAGATGGGTGTTCTAAAGTTTGCCTTTCTGAAAAAGCAGCTGTGATACTGCAGACCATTATTTCTTTCCCATTTTATCTCTTGAAAACAGCATGTCAAGTAGTCTAAAATCTCTGTCTGTTTGGGGGCTGCTCTGAGCTGGTGGGCTTTCCTGGAGAGTCTCCTAACCATCAGCTGCATCTGAACACTGCAGCAATTTAAAACTGGATTTGCTACCCAGCACGAAGCCAGGTGGAATTTGGGTGATTTAGGTGCAAAGTTGTGATCCTGCAAAACCCACCAAACTGCTGCCACAGCACCTGAGCAACACAGTTCGGTGATGGGTCTGGTAATAAGTTGCTCAGAGCACACGGAGTGCATAGGAGAAGGCTCAGTTGTGGCTGTTTGTTTCAATACACATTTCTTAAGCAAAAGGTGTTCAGCAATTCCTTGCTCTAAATTGTCCTCTTTAAACCATTTTGGTAATTTGAATTGGGATTGGTTGTGTAGAAAATAGTCAATTGGAAAAGTTTTTCCCTTTTTTGAGAGATTTCAAACCCATGTTTCCCATTCCTTTGGCTACAGTGTCAGCAGCAGGAACTGCTCTGTGTCTGGCTGAAGCAATACCTTTGTACAAAACCAAATCAGCTCTCAGGAAATACACAAAAACAACTGGCATCAAAAAGAATAAACATATCCTTGCATTTTGGCAATATCCAAGAATGCTGAAGTATTGTATGTCAAATAGTACAGCTACTTTCTTAACTGAATTTCTGATCTAGTTCAAAGTAATTCACTACTGTTTTTGTAATAAAAATCCATGCCAGGGCTGAAACCCCAAACAAAGTTTCCTGCCTTCAATTCTTCCCTTAGTACCTGAAAGTACTGTATTCTGATATTGAGCATTTTGGAAAGTAATTTCCTGCTTCCCTTTTCATATAAATCTATGTTAAGAGGAGATCCCCCACTGAAGAATGAGACGCGTTTGTTTTTTACCTTGTTAATGTTATTTTCTCACTTAAATACTGGTGGTTTTGTTGCATGAGTGTGCATGTGACATTTGTGTTTATGTAGCTTCGTAACTTCAGAGAAAGTTTGAAAGCATCAGATGAAAAGCTGAGAAGGTAATTTGTTATCTCCATAGGTTGGGCAACAAGTTAAAATATGATAATAAAAAATACAGAGGGTTAAATAGACTAAATGTAGTCAGTTATAATTGTAAGCAAGCAAAAACAGGGAGAAGGTTGGCTACTGTACTAATATCTGATATTTCATATAAAACTAGACATGTCACAGTCTGACCAGGAATATCAACAGGACTAATTTGCCCAACAATACACTGAGTTGAATGAGAAATAAAGAATTGCAGAACATTCCAAATTCTAATCAGTCTGACTTTTTCCTTCTGATTTTAAACAGAAGAGTTGTAAAATTTTAAATATATCATACTTCTATTTGAAAAGCTTTCACTGGGAAAAGCTCTTATATTTTTATTTATTTATATACTGAATTTATTTTATTTGTGTACTACTTTAATCTCCAATGTTCTTGTTGCCTGCAGGACAGCTCTTGAGTGTTGCTGTCCTATATACACACAAAGACAATGTGTGTGGGAGGGGGTTATATTTTTACACTGACTTAAAATCCCTGATCTCTAGGAGTCACGTACAGGAATAGCTAAATGTTGCATCACTGGAACATTCTAGATAATTGTTTTAGTAGCATAACACATGTATAAACCCTGATCTCTATCTCTGCACACTGGGTGCAGCGTTCTGTCACAGTAATAGTGCAGGTAAATAGAATCATATGGCAGAAAATAGTTGGGAAACAAACCCCATTCTCTTGGTGGTGCAGTGCAGGATCTCATACCTGCATTTAAATTTTGTATTTGATATTGTTCCATCACAATTCTGAAATTTCTGTTAATAGAAGATGTCTTACTCCTGGCCTTTTGGTGTCCTATTGCACTCATCGCCCAACAGAATCTTTTATACGTCTTGGAAATATTCAACCAGCATATTAAGTCCCATTGTTTTCCAGACACAGAAATATAAAATCTCTAGAAATCTGAATAACTGTGGACTTAAAGTGTTGTTACGATCTATGCTTTAGCTCTTGAGTGACTGGGCTGTGCTATTCCCACTCATGGACAAATACTAGCTACAAACTGGAAAAGTGCTATCAGTAGATGACATGTTTAATATTCCTTGTAAAATAGAAAGACTTTGACCTTAACAGTAACAAACTTTTGTTGTTTGTTCCTTGATTCTATTCCTTAAAAGAGTTCTACAGAAATTGTTTTGTATGCTGCTGTATCTCCTTATTTACCTGCTTGGGATAGGTACATCACTGATTAGTTGTTTCTGACTGTTTTACTGCTTTGAACCTGTGCCTAACTCTCTTCTCCCCACCAAGGCTCTGCTTCCACTCTGGATCTTTACCCTGTATTTTCACTCAGCAAACAACAAAATGCAGCACAGCATAAAAAATGCCACTGACCGACTATGGGATTTAAGAACATTCAAAGTTGAAATACCTGACTGCTACTTCATTAAAAATTCAAAATTCAGAAGACTTTGACTCTGCTAGTCTCCTGCTTCTGTCTAAACTTGTACCAGTGTCCCAAGTCATCACATTTTGGCTTCTTGAAATCGCCCACAGTGTCTCACTTTAGTAAGTATTAAGTACCAGTGAATAAAAGTAATGCTTAGCCCCTTTTGGGATTCACTGTCTGCATCTTTCTGACTTACTCATCTGCAGAGCACAGTCTGATACTTTCCAGGTCTGCCTGACAGATTGGGTCAGGGATCTTGTGGAGAACATCCCACAGCCGTGAAAAGAAATAGCATGCATGCCTTATCCAGCAGCTCCATGGCTAAGGCACGCATCTGAAATGCTGGAAATCCCAGATCAGCTTTCTATTTAGGTGAGTTAATCTGAATCCCTCTCTCCCAGGATAAAGCCCTAATAAACATCTATGGGGTTGAGGTATTCAGCCTTCAGACCAGAGTGCCTGCAGTGCAGAAGGATATCACAGACACTCTACAGCACCCTTCCAGCTTTCCTGAAGATTTTTCAGTTCCCTTATTACTGTGTGACCATGTGTCTGTCTCTTAAAAGCAGCAGGGTACTGGAGTTACACTTGGACGTGGTTGCAGCTTGTCAGAGCACATGGGAAAGCTGGAAGTAAATGGCCTCCCAGCTCTCTATTTCCCTGCTGTTGGAATACTGCTGGAATACTGCCTTTTAGGTGCGTGCAGCAATCAAATAAGGATTGAGACAGAGAGGGCATGAAAAACTAGAGGTACTGGCAATTACCCAGAAGAGGAGAGGCATATAAATCTGTGGGGGGATTTGCATCTTGTTTATTCTCTGTGCACCGTGTAGCCCAAATTGCCTTAGGAATGGATATGTCAAAGCATTTACATTCAGGCAGTAAAATTTTCTTCTTTGACAGACCAGCTGACCTTCCAGAGCAGGGTTGTGCTATATCAGATACGTGGCACACTGAGAACACATTCTCACATGACATTCTCATAAACAGACTAAGGCAGCAGAATCTAGAGGAAATCATCATTAGCTGAGTACACGACCAGCTGAAAACTGTCCAAAGGTCAGGTGTCAATTGGTTTGCTAAAACAGAAGGAAATTTCAAGAGAAAGCTGTCCTCAGCTTAACTGTAATATATCTCCTCACTACTGACATAAGAGTAGAACAAAGATGGTCTATTAACTTTTGTAGATGATGCTGTGCAGGGAAGGGTTGCACTACTTTGATGTAGAAAATCAGAATATTCAGACATTTAATAAATGGTCTGAAATTCACCACTTGACATTCAGTCCAGGTCCAAAACATTGCATTTCAGAGAAATTGGGTACTCAAATGTGAAACAGGAGAGTAACCAGACAAGCAGCAGAAAGATGCAGCCGTGTCTCAATGGGAGCACCAAGATGGTGATGTTACTGTGAAGGCAGATCTCTCAGTGAGGAGAAAAACCAGAGAGTTTAGTCCAGGAAGAAAAGAAGGCAAAGGGTATGTGGAGGAAAGAGACATAACACCAGTCCTTGAAGATATCCTTGGCCCTGCCTTCAAAAAAGATGTAAACTCTTATGACCCTTATGACCTTACATGTCTTTTCTACGTGAAGGCTTCCTTACCTAATCTGAGGCAAGTTGAGGTAAAAAGAGAGAATGTAAAATGGAATAAATAATGACAAGTGAATTGGGCTTTTAGGATTAAGGATTAATAATATTCTTTCTTGTTTAATCATCTACTTGTAATTTTCACTCTAGGTGGGAAACCATTTACAGGGACAGGAGCTTATCTCCCACCAGTGACTAATCAGCTGGCAGAAACTCAAGTGTCACCCGCCCAGGTGAAATCTGGGTGGGGATAGAGCTTTAAAGAGGGACTTTACACTGTGCATCTATGGGGAGGGAATGACTGTAATATCCCCATTTTTGTTTATGGCATGTGTTATGTCTGATTTGCATGCATCATTCCACTTCAGTGTAAATGTAAGATGATGAGAAGGTGGGCCTAGAAATTTTAAATTGTTGAGGTCCACATAAACCAACATTAACAACAGCAACAACAGTCAGAGACTCCCTGCATGTTAAACTGGGAATTCAGGGAACTATAATTATTAACGTGCCACTAGTCATAAATAAATACTAAAGCAATCGCAATGTTAGCCCCTGATGTTCTTGTTATTATCCCTCAAGGGAGCTATTAAGTATTACAGGTCTTCTGGCTGAGCAGGGAAGACAGGTCTTACTCCAAAGCTGAAGAGATGGCCCTATGGAAGATGAAGCAGCTCAGAAAACAGAGCAGTAGTCTAGTTGTGATGGGCCCAGAGCTGCAGCCAAAGTCACCTGGACAGTTTATTGTGTAGGCAGATGATGATGCTAGAGACTGAGTTCTAGGTCTTGATATGTGGCTACTGAGCCCACTGCTCTAGGAGAAATGCACACACAGTAAATGCCTTTGTGAATCTGCAGTATCAAGTCCCAGGCAGTTCACTAATGCAGCCTGTAATACTTGTGTTTTCAAGTGTTTTCAGCTACCATTTATGTGTGACACATTTCTAGTTGCATCTTTTTTCAGCTCTCTGAATGTAGTTTTCTTTCAAGACCCACTGCTTAAGAAAATGGCACCTGCTCTGAACTCTACCTGCTGCTTGTAGTGCCAAAGCATTTCCAGTTTTCCTGTCCCACCAACTCTCCATATGTGGGTAGAAGAATTTCTGTTTGCTTGTCATTCCCAGTAGTTTGCTGCCTTATAAACTAATGAGAGGCAGTGGGTCTGTACTGGAACCTCATTTGGGCCTGGATGCTATGGGGACCTGTCACATAACAGTAGCAGTAAGTTTAAAAAAACAGGGGTTTACTATCATGGCATGTTGAAGGCAAAAGGTGGACCAAGAATATTCTACATGACTGTTTCCACTGTAGGAGGTAACAGGGAAGGAAGGCTTTCTTTTAAACTTAATTTTCTGCACGTGGGGAAATGAGCGGCTCTGTGTTCCACTGCACAGATGGTAAAGTAAAAGGTATCATACAGAAAAAAGGAGGTGGTAATTACTGTAAAAATCTTCCCTTACATGTAATATATGCATGTATACATGCATACAATATATATATGTATTTTATACATGTATATATACATGTCTTTCCCCTCAGCCACATTAATTAATCTGTGGAAGTTGAATGAGAATACGTGTGTACACTTCAGGAGAGAGTTTTTCCTTCATGTTAATGATGTACTTCAGTACTAAGTTAGTTAGTAAGTTCCTCTTGCTTATGTAGGGGAGAATGCCAGAGCCCAGTAAAATTAGTGGATTTAGTCCCATGAACTTTAATGAGATTCGGTCAGTCTCAATAACATGATGTATTGTTACTATCAAGTAAAAGCCCGAATCTGATAACAGCTTCAGAGTACAGTTGCAGGCCAGTTTTTAACACACTTCTCTAGTTACATTAAGTATATAGAGTTACCCTAAGCAGAGTAACTTATTACTCCATCTTGTTGAATGTGTTTATTTATGACTACAGAAAGAGGAGAGGTGTCTTGGCAGCTGTCATTGTTACAGACAGAGGGGCAGAATTATTTTACATTGACTGATGCTAGCAAAAGTTTCTGTTCAGATTTTCAGTTGGTGTTTGTGGGTAGCTCTCTCCATTGGATGTTATGTAGCTATGTTGCCCATCTGTGCTCTCATTTAATAATAAATCACTTTCTAATAATTTATTAGTATTTTTGTACTATGTTACTGTATTAGAACTTCTATTTATAGATTTTGTGACACACTCCAAAGATTCAAGAAATCCATCAGAAAGAAGACATTTGATTCTCCATTGTGGAATATGCTCATACTACCTGCTGCTTTAATTTACATTGTATGAGTACAATCTGAGCTTGACCTCAAATTGGCCTTGTTGTTGGATAGCTGAAAAGGATTTTTGTTTAAAATACAATTATTTTCAATTTATTAAGTGTCTAAATTTAAATTAAAAGTAAACCTACTGCCATTCTAGTATTGCTGTTTGTAAATACCAAGTGATTGCTCGGGGGCATACAAACTTTATTTGGTGCAAGCAAATTGGACCCAGCGGCGGCTCTTACAATCACAGGAACTAGACTAAAATCTGGATTTTCACTTACATAAATTGGTTACAATCAGCTGCTAAGCAAAGAGTTTATACCTCAGGGAAGACATTTTCCCCTCTTTTTCCTGCCAATGCATCTGTGTGAGCTGTTGAGAGTTTTTAGTATTTTACCTGTTTGTGACTGATGAGGACAGAGGGAAGATAATTTATCTCCTTTTTCTTGTTCCACAAATTCCCTTGTAAGTGAAGAAGAAAGCAGCAAATTTTAGCAAAACTAAACCTCTAGAGAGTAAATTTCAGAATGCCTGTTTACATTTTTTTTCTGACACATGTTTATGGTGTAGCACTTTGTTCAACCCTTCTGACTCAGAAGCGGGAGTGCGCCCAAGAGTCTTCTAACTTGGAAAATTCAGGTCTCTGGATGTTTTATAGAGAGCAAGATTACATCAATCTGACTGTTTTCCACAACGAAATCAGCTCTGGCAATAGTGTTCATGCAGTGTCCAGACAAGATTTCAGAGGGGATGTGGGAGACATCTCAAATCTTTCTGCATTTTGGTGGCAAAAGAGACTGAGAAGATTAGGTCTCACTGTGAGCATTTGTTCATGAAGTGAAACCAAAAGTGACTTCAATCACTTTGTGTGAGAGGCAGGAGCAGAAAGAGAGAACAAAACTTACCCCAAAGCCACATAATGTGACCTCGTCTCCACTTCAAGGAGCAGGCTTTAAGAACCAGGCTGTCAGCGTTTGTGGTGGGGACAAGATTGCACGGGGCTGCTGCTGTGGCTCCTGCTTTTCCAGCACAGCAGCAGAACAAGAGTCTAAGAGGGAGCAGAGGAAAGGCTTCTGCTCTTCCTGTGACATTTGAGGACAATTCCTCCCCCTGTGCAGGCAGGGTGGTGCCAGCAATAAGGGCAGAGGCCACTCACTGATGTTCCTGCCTGTATTTAGGGATGTGCAAGCTGGTGGATGCATTTCTTGAACAACCCCTTCCACAATTTGAGTGCTCTGGCTATGAACTCCAGCATCAAATCTACTTTTTTTTTTTTCCTCAAATGGAACAAGAAAGAAAAAAAAGTTCTTTCCTCCCAAAGGAAAGTACTGAATCATGTCCAGTACATTTATCCTTTTCACTCCCATTTGGTCATGCAGAATTTCCAGTCTCCAGCAGCTGCTTCCCACCGTGGCAGCAGTACATTGCTATAGGCATGTTGCTGCATCCCAACAAACCACCAAAAGAAAGGGGCAGTAGTAGGTTCAGCCTTTATTTCCTCCTGCTTTAAACTGGACCTGTACTCTATTGAAACCTGTGTCCACCTTTACAAAAATGACTGAAATATAAAATGGGCTTTCTGCCTTATTTCTCTTGCCTGCTTTGTTCTTGGTTATGGTTATGTCTTCCTTTTCCAAAGAGTTGACTGTTTGTGAATATGCAGTGCCCAAGAGCTTTGGCAGAAGTCAAGTCTGGTTGGATGGTTGGTTTTGCTGTTTATTGTTATATACCACAGATCTTTTTGTCTATGTGCTCTGCATTTTCATGAAGGAAAAAAACATTTGTGCAGCATCTGCTTTTAAAAAAGGACAATATGACAAAATATCCAGATTTCACCCAAGAGGATTACCCATTAAATTATGGTTACATTCAATTCCAATGCCAGTTCTTTTCCATTGAGAATATTTACCCGTGAGGTAGCAGGCTAAAAGCATTTTAAAATTTAAATTTAGAGGTCACAAGACCCATCCTATTAATCATTTCAAGCAGTAGAAAAATCAAGCAGACTATGTGTTTAGAAAAGAAAAAAGAGGATCCTGGAATGCAATCCTCAATGCCAAGTACACTTTGTATAGAGTATCATGGAAAAACAGCATTTAAAAACGGAAAGGTCAGGATGTTGACCTGGTTGACTTCCACAAATGGTAAAATATGCTTACTGTGAAAGAAGAGTATGTGCTATGGAGGTATGGGACATGAAAGTGAGAATTAAAAGCATGAAGACAATTAATCTTGCCTTTAGTGTCATCTATAACTATAGAGCAAAATGCGCAGGTGGAGCACTTACTAGAAGTTTCAAGCTGCTCTGAATATTCCTAAATTAAGACTGTGATCACAGAGAATTACCTTAAGCTTCTGCTATTTTATATTTAAATTTTCTGCCAATTTTTTAAACTAAAGAGGTGGTTCTAATGATGCACACTTGTCAAGTGCTACATGGAACAGAGAATTTCTACTTTAAAAGGGAAAAGGCTGCTTGAGCTGTAGTTTAATTTGTGTGATTATGTGCACTTTCCCCAATGCAAAATACGACAGAGATCTGGTTTTTTGTGACAATGGACCTCAGTCTATTTACAAGAGGCTTGGTGTCACAATTAAATCATGCATGACATTGCATCAGTCATACCAAATGGAGCCTCTCAGCAATGTATGTTTAATATAATTGATAATGGAGTCATATTTTGAAATTGAGAACATATCAATCATCCAGTGATTAAGATAAACTTGAAATTGATTTGACATGATTTTCCTTGCAGCTTCCTTGTTAGAATTTTATGAGAATTTCCAAAATGAATCTGATGACTCGATAGGGAGGGGATGTGAAGAATGAGTCTTAGAAGAGCTGCAGTGCTCAGTGCTGCCATGCTTGAGAATTCATAACAGCTTTGCAGAGAGAAAGGTTTAAACACCAAACTTGTTATTTTCTGCACACTTAAGAAAAGCACTCTGTATTTAACGGTGTCTGTAGTCCTGTGAGTGCCTGAGCACTTACAGGATGAGTGCCTCGTGAATCACTGAGTAATGCTTCTGCTCCATAAAGGTGCTTAAATCCATGTGTGAATCTTCTCCTAAGAGGCTAATACAGCTGTCAAAAATTCAAGGGTTTGCATTTGCACAGCTGAAGTGAAAAGAACTTTCTTTTTGTATGTTCCAGCTAGGTATTTATAATGCTGGTCTGAATGCAGTGTTTGAATGCTTTATAAACAGCATTGCTCTTGCACTTTTACCATAGTAAAGGGGAAACTATTGAAACTGTTTATTGGGAGAATAATTTATGTGAATTATACAGCTGACCAGAAAATGGAATACAATATTTAGATGGAAACTTTTTGTGAAGCTCCAACTCTGAATGAGACTAATAAACAGCTTAAAATTACCACTATTAAATTAGCAATAATTTTTTTTGTTCTTACAAATATTTACGTATAGCCATAGATAGCCTTTTTACTCATTTGGACCTTGTGAAATAAACATTTGAACTCCTTTATACTACACCCGTGGTGAGGATATAGTTCTTCCCATCTTCTAGAGGAAAGTCAGATAGAGAAGATAAATTCTGCAGAATAGGAATCAACACAAGTGTCCAGATTATTGCCTTAACCATTAGGTTAAGGTAGTGTCCTCTCAGGTTTAAACCATGCTAATATCGCCACATAAAAACTGGTAGTAAATTTTATGCCTGTTCATGATGCAAAGACACATTACCCTAAAGAAACTGGTTTGGATGAATAAATGCTTCTTGTAGTATTAAATTTAAGGGTGTTGGGATGGGAGAGGAGCTTATCTCTAGAGTTCAAAGCATGAATGAATTCAGATCCATGTGACATACTGTATTTTTCTGGCTGCTTATGTGATTGCATGCCCTGGTCAGAGATAATATTAAATATGTATATATCTTTGTTTTCATTTAAATTGTGTACTTGAATACTTTGGTAGCCTTTAAATATAGAGGATTTTTTTAAGCCTACAATGTTCTATTCTTCTCAGCTCGTTACATTTAACTCTCTAGAAGGACTGGAATTCTGCCTTAGCATTGTAACAAAACATGAGGTCAGATTTCGTATTCTGTAATTAAAGAAAGACATTCTGACCTTGCTGAACATGTAAAATAATGACATAGCCTGTCTTCAACAAGCAGTGTGTTTTCTAGTAAGAAGAATTTATAAAAAGGATAAGGGCACTGGTTGCCCAGTGTTTGAGATTTACACTTAACTACCAACTTGATCCTGATTCATTAAAGACATACATGCATTAATTGATTAATAAAAACAGTTCCACTGTGATCCATCAGTTATATCTCCTCAGTGATGAGCCTACATCCTCACAAATCTAGCAGAAATAGTTAAATTTATATGCATTCACAGAGTAGGTCATGGCATGAAGCTTGAAATATTTAGAGCCACCCCGTGACCCTCTTACTTGCCTTGCTAAAATAGCCCTACTGATGCCAATGATGCTTCTACTCAGGCAGCTGCACCCAGGCTGGTGTCTTAGAGAAAGGGTAGATGAAGGGCTGGAAACTTATTTCTCTTAATATCCTTTATGCTATAAGCCTGTTTTTACAGAGTGTAACCTTTGCAGCAAAGTGGGCCTATATGTGTAGATATTAAAGGCATGTGCAAGAGTATTACTTTTGCAGTTTTTAATTTGAGCGTTGAAGGAGATATTTTGTGTTTGCAGGTTTTCATTTCCTTCTGTTGCTATCTTGTGTTACGACACATTAAACTTCAAACAGATCTCTCACCTGGGATTTGTTGAGTGCATCCACTGTGAGTGAAGCAATGCAGATGCAGTGCAGGTACCAGCTGTGGAGGGAGAAAGCTCTCCTCAGTGCTGTGGGGTGTGCTGTGCCTGGGCAGGCTGAGCTGTGTCCCAGAGCAGCCACCACCCCCTGTGAAGGGCAGATGCCTGTGAGCAGGTTGGATGTCACGTTCTGCAGGTGGCAGAACAAATAAAGATTGTGCAATGCTGTCATTTGTAACAAATCAGGTGGAGTGGGAATTACCTGGGAAGTGAATAGTGAAGGCTAAAAATTTCTGAATTACTGGACCAATGTAAAAGGCACATGCATTTAGAATCATGTTAAAGGAGTCAGCCTTCTTGTGCTATTAGTAGTGATGGAGATTCCTAAATTCCATGCAGCAAACATCTGCATCAGCATTTAGTGACAACTTAAAACTGTACTAGAAGTTAAGGAAGGTCTCATGGACAGGAAGATTCTTTACATTGCACACAGGAAGAAGTTCAAAGCTCAAGGGAAAATGAAGATAAACCTTACAAGTATAGATAAACCCCAAGTATGTTTTGGGGGTTTTGCAGCTTAGATGATAAAAAACCACAGCAGTCAGTTTCACTTTGCAGTTAGTGTGTGCTGATAATAAGACAGAAATGCATTTGTGGTCAGGAGCAGAAGAGGCAGGGGTGGGGGAAGGTGTTATCTCAATGAAAAAAATGTTTGTCTTGAATGTTTGTGTGCAGCAGTTTAATAGTATAAGAAATACCATAACTTTTCACTAGTCAAATTAATGACCATTTCAGGGACAAAGAAAACTTAAGTTAAATGTTTAAATATTCACACTCCTGAGTAACCTGAGTTGGCATGAACTGGAATCCCCAGATAACAAAGCTAGATGTCTGTGCTAGAAAAATAATGCATATTGGCTAAGTTGTGCCAGTACAGATATATAAAATGACAGATTTCTGTGATTTTCTTCAAAAGGCAGTTCTAGAAATTATTACAAAACATGCTAAAGAAGCAAACCTAAACAGTGTCACCATCTTTTGTTTTGCTATAAGCCTGGGGGAAAGGGAGCCAATTCTTTGATGCATTTGTGAGAAAGTGGAACTATTGTCTATTCAAGCTCACACACAGTTGTGAAAGAAAATAGTTTTCATGGTCTTGCTAAAGGGAGACAAGACTCACATGGCCTTGCTATTTGATGCAACTGCAAATTGAAGGTTTTTGCTTCTGATTAGCAGTGGTATTGAAACAAAATTTTTCCAAACATTCTTGAAATTTGAAAAAAAAAGTTCCAGATCCAAAGCCAACTTTGACTGTGAAACCCAGTCCAATCTGTTCCTGCCAGCCATTTTATGCTGTGTTGATATTGCTCTCCATCAGTGATGCTATATCACCCATCTCTCAGGGGCTGCCTTAAGTAGTTGTAGGAATAGGCTTCAAACTCATGTGTTAAGAATTACTTGTTTCTGTAAATCTAAATCTCTAGTCCAAGATGAATTGAATATCCAAAATTACAACTCTGCTGTTGCTGCTATTTTATTAATGCTAAATACATGTTTATCAAGGTAACAGTTTTTCAAAGGTGGGGAATTAACAGCACATAGCATATATACCTCTTTAGCAGAAGCACACTATGGGGTACCCAAAATCAAATGGAAAGCCTCTTAGGGAATGCAGTGGCCTTGTGCAAGAACTGGCTGAAATCTGGACACCAAAGAACTTCTGAAATACAGAAGAACTGTGAAACAAATCCAAAGAATTACTCTTGCATAAGAGTTTTCTGGTTAACAACCACATGCATGTAAAATCCTGGACACTTGTGCTTTGCACTGTGTGTGACAATTTGAGAGACTCAGCTTGTCTTTGACAGAGGTCCTTTCCTAGACTATCACTGAATGTTTACTTAGAAGGATGATAATAAAAAATGTGTTATATTTAATCCTACTGCCTTTTTTTGCTCATTATTTGAGTATTTGTGGATATTTGTTTTTTCCCTGCAGGCTTGAAAATGTTTGTGGTGTAGAAACAGCTGGCTCTTTTACTTCTTGATGTCTGCTAATAGGTTTCAGCAGCCACATGCTCACTGACAAGTATCTGCATATTCACTCAAGCCCAGCTTGCCCATGTGCAGTTGTGAAGGGAGAAGTATTGTGGAGCACAGGCTGCTATTGCCTGACCACAGAGCTGACCACATCTGAGCAGGGGCAACAGTGCTGTGCCCAAAGACAGGGGCTGGACATTTCTGGCCTGCTTTATGGTGATGATTTTCTTAAAACCATTTTTCAGAATGTACATGCACATACTGAATGGAAGAAACCATTAATTTTATTTGTCCTTTCTCACATATGCAATGTGTGTTTTCTTTGCTGTCTGCAACAAATTGCAGTCAAATTTATCCTAAATTACACCCTTGTGTTGAAGCAGAATGCTTCCCCAGTCTCTGAGTCTACTTACTCTTCTTTTTTGTTTCTTTGCAACATCAGGCTGTCTTCCTAAAATGACCCTTATATGGATTGTTTGCAAAATGAATGGAGACTCCTTTTTCATGTCTCAGTAGCTTTTTGGGTCGAATTTCTCAAGAAATGTTTTCCAATCCAGTAGTATTTTCTCACTGAGCTTTAGCTTCAAACAAATGTCCTCACCAAGATATTACAATGTAGCACCTGTTTCCCGGTAGAAAAGGCTAGACTAGAGTATTTAATTGTTTTAAGCCAATTCTGGAGCACACTTCAGATAATTCAATTTATGGGGAAACATTTCCGTTGCAGAGCAATACTTAAACTCTGTTATCATTGCTGCCTTTGGTATCTTCAGTGAGCTCGGAAGAGAGAACTGGGAGCCACGAGGAGGCTGCAGTGAATCTGTACCACACTGCAACCTGCCGTGTCTTACAGCCAACTACCTCAAAACACACGTGCTGCTTCTCGGCGAGGACATAATCCAGGAGTTCTTGCAACACTTAATTCCCTAACACGAAGTCTTACTAAATGTTAACAGACTTTGTTGGGGTTTGTGTTTTAGCACCTTCGCAGCTTCAGCTGTTGCCCTCACACGTGTACAGCAGCGCTGCCCACCAGGGATTACACCTGAAGCTCCTCGGGTTTTATTTCAATCTTTTCTTACAGGGATTGCCATGAACTCAGGTGTGTTGTCTCTCACTGTTACCTCCCTTCCCATGCCTACCAGTTTAACTGGAGAAGGAAAATTCTGCATTACAGGGGAGAATGTAAGTATTATTGTGCAAAGAAATTAAGATACAGATCTCACAGCAATCCTTTATTCTCCAAATAATCCTTTATTCTTATTGCAGCTTTAGTGTTAAGGCATAAAGCTGTATTCCTACTAACAGAAGGTATGATCGCTCTGCTGGGGGCTGGGAGAGCTGTGACTAATTGTGTAACTTCTGTAGGCTTAAATGGCTAAACTTAATTGTGGATCGGCTGAGTTTTCCACGGTGAAGAGAGAGGGATACCATTCCAGCTGGCAGAAGGACTGGGAGCCATCCAGCCTTGAACTGTGCAGGGTGTCCGTGTCGCTTGGAGGACGCTTTCTGAGAGTTCATTGGACGGTGGTGATGACCGGAGAGTAGATTTCTCGTGAAACCTGTATGCAACTTCGGTTTCATCTCTTGAACCGTGGTTCCCACCTTAGCAAGTGGTTAATACCACGAGTAGCTCTTCCCGTGCCGAACCCAGCCGCAGCCTTGCCGGGCGAGCATCCTTTGGGGACCACACGCACGGAAAGCGGTGTGGCTGCGCCGGCCCGGCTCGGGCTCCCTCCCGCAGCCCGCGGGGGCCCCCGA